>JAGGCT020004036.1:4672624-4700124 GCA_017654935.2 Phymorhynchus buccinoides
AAAAAACAGTAGTCATTGGACCCAGTCAGTTGTGCTGTGTTATGATGTGATGATGATAGTAAAACAGTAGTCATTGCCAGTCAGTTGTTCTGTGTTATGATGTGATGATGAAGTAAACATTAGTCGGACCAGTCAGTTGTTTTCTGTGTTAGTTATGATGATAGTAAAAAGTAGTTCATTGATCAGTCAGTTGTCTGGTTATGATGTGATGATGATGACCAGTAAAAACAGTAGTCATTGACCAGTCAGTTGTGCTGTGTTATGATGTGATGATGATCAGTACAAACATTTAGTCGTTGACCAGTCAGTTGTCTGTGTTATGCTATGATGGATAGTAAACCATTAGTCGTTTGACAGTCAGTTGTTCGTGTTATGATGTGATGATAGTAAAACATTAGTCTGCTGACCAGTCAGTTGTTCTGTGTTATGATGTGATCATAGTAAAACATTAGTCGTTGACAGCAGGTGTTCTGTGTTATGATGTGATGATAGTATAACATTAGTCGTTGACAGTCGGTGTTCTGTGTTATGATGTGATGAAGTGAAATATTCTGGTTGACAGCAGTTGTCTGTGATGATGATGATAGTATAAAACATAGTCCGTTGACCAGTCAGTTGTTCTGTGTATGATGTGAGATAGTAAAGAATTAGTCGTGACAGTCAGTGTTCTAGTTATGATGTGATGATAGTAAAACATTAGTCGTTGACCAGTCAGTGTTCTTGTTATGATGTGATGATGATAGTAAAACATAGTCGTTGACCAGTCAGTTGTCAATGTTATGATGTGTGATGATAGTAAAACATTAAGTCGTTGACCCAGTGAGTGTTCTATGGATGATGTGATGATGATCAGTTAAAACATTAGTCGTTGACCAGTCCGTTGTTCTATGTTATGATGTGATGATGATAGTAAACATTAGTAGGACCAGTCAGTGTTCTGTGTTATGATGATGATGATGATCAGTAAAACAGTAGTCATGATCAGGTCAGTTGTTCTGTTTTTATGATGTGATGATAGTAAACATTAGTCGTGACCAGTCAGTTGTTCTATGTTATGATGTGATGATAGTAAAACCATGAGTCTTTGGACCAGTCAGTGTTTTGAGTTATGATGTGATGATTCCTTGAAAAATTAGTCATGATCAGCAGTTGTTCTGTGTCTGATGTGATGATGATAGTAAACCAGTAGTCATTGATCAGTCAGTTGTTTGTGTTATGATGTGCTGATGATAGTAAATTCAGTAGTCGTTGGATTTAGCAGTTGTTCTGTGGTATGATGTGATGAATGATAGTAAGGCATCAGTCGTTGACTAATTAAAATCAGTGTTCTGTGTCTATGAGTGATGATAGTAAAATAGTAGTCGTTGGAAAAAAAACGGACAAAAAGAAATTTTTGACTTTGACTTTGACAGATCCAGTGGCTTTGTGGTCAGAAATGGGGTCAGTCTCTGAGGTGGGGTGTGAAGCCGCTGGTCCACGTCCAATCAATCGTCTTCCGTGTCTTGCTCCACCCACACAAGGCGCGGAGTTATGAATCCGCATCCCAGGCTGGCTCCATCTGCACATTGTCAAATTCAATATAATTTAAAGAAACTATGTGTAAAAATCAAAGAATGAATAGTGAGGCCAAGAGAGGAGCGAACGAAATTGAATAAAGGGTGAATACCTCTTTATAATAACTCACTCCAACAAAGTTGATTACGATACATGAAACACCAGACATTCAGTTAGTATTTAGTCCTTTACTGAGGCTCAACCTACAGACGTTCCGTATGATACATACGTTATCAATGTAAAATGAAAAGACTGACAGACAGCAAGCAAATAGTAAGAGTTCAAAATAGAGAGAGCTGAGTTGAAATTAAGATATAAAAGGAAGACTGAGTAGATATCATTTCGTAGAAAACAAAATCACTAGCAGTGCTTGCGGTCAGAACCAAAGTGAGACAAACAAAGCATCATTCTCAAAAAAAGAATGTACCAAGTCGCCTTTAGACCCTCCACCACGCAGTTACACATCACACAATGTAGGAGAGGACAACATAAACAATCAACACCTATCCAAGAGAGGCCATAGCCTTATAACATTATGTTACACATGAAGGGGTAGGTATCTAAAGAACAACCATGTTACCATAAAACGACATTGAACAAAGGGTGAATACTCTCTCTCCCTCTGTCCACTCAAAGTCTGTGTCTTTCAGATTTCGATATATATAAAATGCCTAGTGATCCTTAACCCTGTCCCTCCCGAGCGGGGAATTGGAAGAATGGTTTCTTATGAACACAAACACAGAACTAAACTGGTAAGCGTCGAAATAAATTCCTTCTGAATGATTAGTATCGTAATCAATTTGGGAGGGGAGTTAATTAGAAAGAGGTAATTCACCCCTTTGGTCAAGTCGTTAGGGTAAAAATGGTTGTTAATTTAGAAAAACTACCCCCTCATGTTAACGACTGTCAATCTCAAAGTCTGTTCTTCAGATTTATATATATACATAAATAATCTAGCGGCTGATTCCCCCCCCCCATACCCTATCCCTTTCCCAGATTGCAGAATGTTGTTTCTCAATGAATTTTGTTTTTTCAATGCAATTTCAATCTGAGGGGGTGGGGGTGGGGGTAGTGAGGGTCGGGGTTGGGAGCGCAACGTGGTTTCTTGACCAGCCATCTGGGTAGCGGGGTGGCGCGTGGCTGTTTGGTGGTGTCTGTCTGATGCTAGTCCGATGCTCATCGAGACTACCGGCAGCGGGCGCTGCTGAGGGTGAATGAAGTACAAGATAGTCACAAAAAGATTAGTCATGAAACGATGTGATGGTAGCAACGAAGTTCTATCGTAGTTTTGTTCTGTTCTTTGTTTTTTTCTTTTTTCTTTTTTGTTTGTTTCATATTTTCAAACGCCCAACCCCATTTGGGGGGGGACAGTGTAAATACACTCAATTGTGGAGGTGAAATGCACAATTTTTTCCGTAAAAGATCGTACCACGCGCAAAAGACATTCTTCAAATAATAAAGTCACAAGTGTTATTTTTTTTATTTCCTGCCCCTCTTCTCGTTTTTTTCGCCCCTAGCTCTTTTGTAACAAACATATGATATGAGTATCAAAATCAATATGGATATAATAACTGTGCATATTGAGATGATGAGATGAGCGAATGGTGTTGATGATGATGATAGGCCTTATACGGCGATGATGGTATGATGCTGTGATGATGTATTAGATGAGGGATGAGGAGGTGTGAATGGTGAGAATGTGCAGACGATGATGATAGGCCTTAATTACGGCGATGATGATGATGATGATGATGATGGTGATGATGGATGATAGCCTTATTACGGCGATGATGATTGATGATGATGATGATGATGGTGATGATAATGTGATGACGATGAGATAAGCCGTAACGGCGATGATGATGTGATGATGAGGATGGCGTCTACTAATGAGGATGAGGATGGTGATGATGATGATAGGCATTATTACGGCGAGATGATGATGATGATGATGATGATGAGGCGATACTAATGAGGATGATGATGATGCGTATACTAATGAGGATGATGATGTGATGATGATGATGATGATGATGATGATTTATTATGTTGAGATGAGGATGGTGATGGTGAAATGTTGATGACGATGAGATAGGTCTTATTCCGGCGATGAGATGATGATGATGATGATGATGATATGATGATGTATTAGTTGAGGATGCGGATGAGTGATGGTGATAAAGTTGATGACGATGATGATAGGCCGTATCGGCGATGATGATGATGATGATGATGCTGATGATGATGATGATGATAGGATGATGATGATGATGATGTGATTGCGTATACTAATGATGAGATGATGAGATGATGATGATGATGATGAGCTGTATTATTGTTGAGGATGAGGATGGTGATGGCGATAATGTTGAAGACGATGAGATAGCCTTATTACGGCGATGATGATGATGATGATGATGATGATGATGATGATGATGATGATGATGATGATGTTGTGCGTATACTAATGATGATGATTGATGATGATGGAGATGATGATGATGATGATGATGATGATGTATTATGTTGAGGATGAGGGATGGTGATGGTGATAATGTTGATGACGATGATGGATAGGCCTTATACGCGATATGATGATGATGATGATGATGATGATGATGAGGTGAATGATGATAGGCCTTATTTATGGTGATGAGATGTTGATGATGATGATGATGATGCATATAATAATGAGGATGAATGATGATGTGGTGATGATAAGCCTTATTATGCGTGATGATGAGGAGGATGATGTTATTATAATGAGGATGAGGATGTGAGGATGATGATATGCCTATTACGGCGGATAATGATGATGATGATGATGAGATGATAATGGTGGTGATGATGATGATGCCGATGATGATGATGTATTATGATGAGGATGAGAATGTTGATGATGTGTTGATGATGATAGGCCTTATACGGAGATGATGATGGACAATGTGTCATGAGATCATGATGAGGATGACGATGATGACGATGGTGATATGGATGGGATTCATGATCATGATAATGAGATTCACGATGATGATGATGATAATTTAACCCCGGAAAAACGACGACGACGACGTCGACATCAGACCGTAAACAACACCAAGGACAAAACTTGCATCAACAATTAACGACATAACAACGTACACGACACTGACGAAAACAACGACGATGACGACAACGACGACGCGTACGACGATGATGATTACAAAGCAGTCCTCACTCACACAGGGGACACTTCGGGGGTTCCGTGCCCAGTGGTCCGTAGCACATCCAGGGTCTGGGGGCCCTCCCTTCGCATGCCATCCGGGCATGGTAACTGCAGTTGCCCCCCTTGTACATAGCCTCACGTTCAGGCGGGCAGGGCGCCCCAGGTCCGGGAATCATCGACCTTTTGTTCAGGAGACACACGCGCGAGAGCCAGACACACAGAGCTAACACATACACACACAGGCAGACATACACACACAGGACACACACACGCGCGCGCGCACGCACAAGTACACACACCACACACACCACCACCACACACACACCACACACACACACACACACACAACACAACACACAGACAGACACACAGGACAGACAGACACACACACACACACACACACACACACACACACACACGGCGAATGAACACACACCACCACGGGCGCGTGCACACACACACGACACACGCACACCACGCACGCACACGCACACGAACACGCACGGCACCACGCACGCACACCGCATGCACGCACACGCACAAACACACACACACCACACATACCACACACACACACACAGGTCAGATATAACACGAAGGTCAGTTTCAATCGGTTCAAGATCAAGTCCGTTTAGTTTAAATCATTCAACGCTGCATTTCTTTCAACCCCAAATTTACCATTAAAAACGTATCTGGGTAGAGAAAAGATTTTGTCTGAATACGGTGATTCTATGTTGATCTGCCCTAAAACAGGCATGTCCTGACCTCCCAAACCATAGAACATAAGGTCACTGGATACCAGGCCCTCATTGATGCCTTTAGTGACATGGGTGTTAAATCATTTCGGTGCCAAGAGGCGACCGTGTATAAGATTAAGGTTAATCTAGTTATGTTAGCCAAAGTTTAGTTCAGTAAAGGGAATTAACGGTATTTGTTTCGCATTTCTGCGCATTCCATCAAAGCGAAAGAAATCAGAGAGATAAAAAACCCCACAACACCACGAACCCACATTGTGCCACAGTAACATTCAACGCGGTCAATGCAATTCATTTCGGCAGGCCAAAGCTATAGCGTGTACACCACATAAGCGGGATATTCCATGGCGGAAACCCTGGCGCAATTCCATAAATAAGTCAAACAAAGAAGGAATAGATTTGCGGCAAGTGTCCGATATTATGCGGAAACTTGTATCTTTCTTTCTTCCACTTATGTGTGGGTTTCCGTACGGAACTTTACCGTCTAAGGTGAACCGGCCTTACATGAAATCATAAAGCTGTGTGCAGATATACTCCGCCAAGTTCCGCTTGTTCCCTGTAAAAAACCATGCGGAATCGCATACACATAAACCTGGAAGTAAGAATATGAAGGAGTTGCCCATTACACGCAGAAACCCATCCGTAATCTCATCCGCTTATTTGTTTTATATATATAAGTTGCACAGGGTTCGTACGGAAATACGATTGCGGATCTAATGAACAAAAGGCCTTAGGGCGCACACACATTAGACGCGGGAAACATCATGCGGAGAGAGATAGAGAGAGGAGGAGAGAGACGAGAGAGGACGAGGAGAGAGAGAGAGAGAGAGAGAGATAGAGAGAGAGAGAGAGAGAGAGAGAGAGAGAGAGAGAGAGAGAGAGAGAGAGAGAGAGAGAGAGAGAGAGAGAGACGAGAGAGAGAGAGAGAGAGGAGAGAGAGAGAAACTCGAATGTTTGAAACTCGAATGTCTATGAGGATAACTAAATAAGCCACAAAATATGGCTTTTTTTTCATCAGGTCTCGTACAAAGCAAGCAAGAAACATAAATTAAACGATAAACAACCACACAAATAAATACAATCAAAACAGACAAAAGAAATCAGAAAAGCAAGAAAAAAACACAAGGAAAAAAAAATAAATTTTTTTTTTATATATTATATTATATATGCACACATACACCCACACGCACGCAGCGCGCAACGCACACGCACACGCACACACACACACAACACACACACACGCACGTACGCACGCAACGCACACGCACACGCACACTACAAATCACACACACATTGACTCTCACATTTTATCTCATAACATGGACATCATAGGGTAATAATAATTACAATGAATAGGAAAGAAAATATCAGAATTTAGCCGCATAAAATAAAATAATTGTCCTCCGCGTTTAAACATAAATTCATGGATACAAAGTGATATATATTGGAAGGAATAATTTTTACGTTGCGGAGGAAACATAGGTGATTTATAACATTCTGGCTAAGTATTTTAATATGATTTTTGAAAGACGCAAGGTGCTATTGTTTTTAATATATGCAGGCATTCATTCCATAGGTTTTGCCTCCGAGTATGTTAGGATGACATGAAAAGATCTGTCTTGGAGAGGATGAACTATTAGACTTTTATATACGAGCATTACTGATAGTTGTAATTTTTCACAGAGAAGGGAGGCGCCAGTTATTCATTATCTTAAACATAAGCACGGCCTAGTAAAGGACGAAATCTTAAGCTGAAAGGGAGAAGCTTAATGTTTTATAGTCAGTGGTTTGCAGAGATGATGATTAAAGTAGTATAATTTTGATGGCACGTCTATAGAGAGTTTCTAGTGGTTTTTAAACAGTTTCTTTACTAGCCAAATCCAAGTGTAGAAGCGTAGTCAATATCGGGGGATATACGCATGAAAGAACAATTTCGGGTGGCTGATCGAGGATGTTGTGTTTTATTCTGTTTAACTGGAAATATTTTTTTGATAAGGTACGTGTAAAGAATGGGAACGATGAAAAAGACCAGGTCAGTTGTTATCAATACCAGGCCAAGTACGTATGAGAATCAAATTCTTCCAAAGTATTATCATGATTTTTACTTTTATTAAATACAGTTTTAAGTATTTTGACCGCTTTTGTCTCGAGGTTATAAAAAGTTTGGATTTCAGAGGTGCAAGGCCATGTGATTAAATTCTGTCCGTGTGCTACCTTGTTTAAGTCATTTTGTAAGCATTAAAAACTAAATTTGCATTCTTGTTTTTATTAGTAAGGTTGTATCATCAGCAAAAATTCACAAAGGGAGTATATGTATAAAGGGAGGTCATTGAATATACTGAAAAATAAAGTGGGGCCCAGCACAGAACCCTGTGGCCACTCACATTGACTGGCATAAAAGAGGAAGATTTGCCATCTTGCCAAAAACCAGTCTGGCGTCTGTTTGCCCCCCATAAAAGAAATATAAGGTGACTGAGTTGTGAAGACCCTACAGTGTAAGTTTCTTAAGAGAAAGATTAGGATCAATAGTGTCAAATGCTTTCGGAAATCTCTAAAAATAGCCCCTTTGAATAAATCATTATTAATATAAGTGCCAGTGCTCATAAGATTGGTGAGTGCTGTATGACAAGAAAGATGTTCTAAAACCACATTGGTTTGGGTGAACTAAAATTATATAATCTAAAGTGTGTTTGAATCATTGTTTTAAATGCTTTTCAAGAGGTTCTAGGCATACTAGATAAAAGGGATAGGTCTATAACTTTGAGGCACAATTCCTATCACCAGATGATAAAGTAGGGCAACCCCTGCGTCTTTCAAGGGTTTGGATAGTGGCCTTTTTCAATGCAAAGGGTTATAGATGTATGTTAGATGTTCAGAAATGATTTGGTGCAGCATGTTTCAAGATTCGATTATCTAACTGTCTAGTCTGATATTTAGATCGATTCATAAAACACAATCTGAGAAAACTTCATGTACAATAATATAATTAAAAGGTAAGATGGTTTTAAGTTCTTGAGTCACAGAAAGCTATTAACTTCGAAAATTATTCTGGTGTGTGTTATCTACTTCAACAAGGTTTGGTCTGCAAACTGTTGAAAAGTGTTTGTAAAATCTTCAGACGTTAAATTCTGTTGATGAGCTCTTCATAGCCTCCCCTTTGAGCCTTTACCAGATAAACTGATTATAGCTTTCCATATTAGATTTTGTATCATGTTAGAGGAAATAAATTCACTAAGTGTTTCTTTATGGCCATCCGTTTACATCTTTGTTATTTATTTCGTTGCTTTTAAATCTTCATCTTTTCCTGTTGATTGGAAGTAAATTGCGCGATATTAATAGCTGCAGTCCATCTCTCATTTAACACGGTAGTTTTCCTTCTACTTAAACACGTCTAGATTTACATGGTGCATGTTTGCAACCACAGGCAGAAAAGCGTTGTACCCAAAATCAAGAGCCTTAATCAGGGTTAGTAGTTGATAAACTTCTGAAAATTTAAACTGAAACCAAAGATCGGAACAAAAAGCATCAGGGTAAAGCTTTTATAGCAACGATAAACAATAATTTATGTTTAACATCTGGAATCTTTACAACTTTTTTTAATTCCAGGTTAAGCACACTGGAAAGTGATCACTAAGACCATAAATGCGCACTGATTTTTCAACGAGTTGCGCATTTGTTACATAATATGACGATTAAGGTTTCAGATGTTAATTGTTTTCTTGGGGGGGAATTTACTATGGGTTAAATTGAAGGACTCCACATTCTTTCCTTTGTTATTAGATTTAAGAAGATCAAATATTAAAATCCCCACTTCCTCTCAGATGACTTCGTTAGAATAATTCAAACATCTTCATCATGATTCAAAACTATCAAACCAATTACTACGTTCTTGAGGTTCTGATATAAGCGATTTACTATGGGCTTGCTTTGTTAAGGCGGACTTCTAACCAGATGCATTCAAGATTTGTTTACAAATATGTCAATTGTTTGTAATTTATGAGTGG
Organism: Phymorhynchus buccinoides; assembly: GCA_017654935.2. Classification (NCBI taxonomy): domain Eukaryota; kingdom Metazoa; phylum Mollusca; class Gastropoda; order Neogastropoda; family Raphitomidae; genus Phymorhynchus; species Phymorhynchus buccinoides. The sequence continues at coordinate 4,682,143 of JAGGCT020004036.1, forward strand.
GGTATGTACCTATAAGGACCGTTTGTAGTTAGTTGTTGCATCTTACGTATACGTTATATCCTGGTACTGTAGTCACATGTCATCAACACTTGTGTGAGTCTAGATTCCGGACAAAACAAAAACGTGAAAACAGTTTCCAGAATTTGATAATACTGAGGAAACCTCTGACATTTTGTTAAGGAGGTGCAGCATCAAATATCCAATTGTAAACCAGTTTTTGGATAAACCACTTTTGGTTATCCATACCTTGTGGCATAATATTGGAGATTCTCAATTCGTTACTATCGTACAACTAGCTTCCCAATTCCCCAAGCGAGAAATACACAATGTGCCTCAAAATAAGCAATATAACGGTATTCAAAATAGAATCAAGAATAAAACAACAAATTTAGTCAAACCAAGTCATTCAAATCAACAATCCAATTAAGCGTAATATCGGCTTAAAACCCACACAAAAGTATCTTACACACACAACACACACACACACACACACACACACACACCACACACACCACACAACACACACGCACACACCACACAACTATCAAATCAAACTAGCACCGTCGACACAGCAAGAGTTCTCCCAACATGGTCGCTGGTTAGGATATCCTGCAAAATTAGTCAATATAGCAAGTAGTAATAGCATACACATTAGCTGACTATATAAGTCAATATATACTGCAAATACTTTTACAGCAAATCAGATTTAATGCCCAAGTCCGAGTATCAGATGGGACCACAGCATGATGACGTGAACAAAACATAGCACCAACACACACATATAATCCTCTCTCCTCTCTCTCTCTCTCTCCTCTCTCTCCTCTCTCTCTCTCTCTCTCTCTCTCTCCCATCCCACACCCTCTCTCTTCCTCAGAATGTCGAGAAAGCATTTAGAGGTTCATCCACAAAGCAATATAATGTTCATGCAATAAATCAGCGTCCAATGTTACCAGGTTCATCTGTCTCTGGTATCACGCTGCGGTACATAAGCTGTGAGGCCAGGATCATTAATTGTTGGGCCAAATTATTCCCCTGCAGAGGAGGTGGTGGCCAGCTTCCGTGGATTTTGTGGATAGCCTGGATGGTAGGGTGTGAAAACTGGGGGAAAATTGAACTGGGCGTTGGGCAGTGTCTCCACTCTGAGGCACTCTGGGAAGGTAGGGGAATGGGAGAGGAAACTGGAGTACAAGGATCTGGAATGCCATAATTTGGGTATGGGAATGGAACAGGACAGGTAGAGAGGTGGAGGGGGGCCAAAATGACCCGAGAACTACCACTAGCCTGAGGGGATCATGAATGGATCTGAATTACAACTACATTGTGGGGGACCCAACTGAACCTGAGGATTACAAATACCTTGTGGGGGACCCAACTGAAACCTGAGGATACAATTGCTGTGAGGTTCAGTTGTGAATTAAATGGAGTCACGCCACGGATCATCACTGCGTTCAGAGGTTATAGCACAGGGAGAGGAGAGAGAGAGAGAGAGACGAGAGAGAGAGAGAGAGAGAGAGAGAGAGAGAGAGAGCGGAGAGAGAGAGATAGAGAGAGAGGACATACAGACAGACAGACAGACACAGACCACAGACACATACCAGACAGACAGAGACAGAGCCAAAGAAGACAGACAGACCCACACAGAGACACGGACACAGACAGAAACAGAGACAGACAGAGAGACAGAGACCTGGAGATGGTAAGTACTCACCGAACACACACCGGTGTCTGCTGGGACTCCAGGTCCCCGGACAGACAAACGGCCAGCTTGTGCCCCACCCTTTGAACTTTTTCCTGCAGCGGAAAGTAGGCATGCTCCCTCCGCCGCGTATCCTAACGCGCCCAGTCTTCAAGGCAAGCCGGGCAAAGCTTTTCCTGAACGTACATACATAATTAGATATTAGGGGTTTTACGTTATAGCACAGAGGCGTCCTGTCAAAATTCGGGTTGCTCCCACCTGGAGAGCGCGTCGCAGCCAGAGGCGCGCAACCAATTATTTTTTTGCATGCGATTTTTGTGTGATGATGAGGGTGGGGGTGGTAAGTTTTGACCAAAATGACAAACTTTTCGTGCATGGGATAACGTATGCTAAGAGCATGGCACAGGGGACCTCGGTTTCATTGTCCATGGGAAAGATTCCACGTTTAGACCGTAAGGCTAGTGGCAAAAAAAAAAGTGAGAGGGGAAACTCCCGTACACAGGTAAAAAAGTAATGCTAAAAAAAACACCACCCAACCACAACAAACGGAAATGTTGGTGTTGGTGGTGTTTTTTTAGCAGTACATTTTTTACCTGGTACAGGGGATTTCCCCTCTACTTTGAACTAGGCCTTTACGGTCAAACGTGGAGTCTTTCCATGAGACAATGAACCGGGGTCCCGTGTGCCCTGCTCTTAGCATACGTAATCCCAGTGGCAACGAAAAAGTTGTTATTGGTCAAAACTTACCCACTCCCCACCCCTCATTCAGTCACACCAAAAATCGCATGCAAAAAAAAAATAAATGGGTGGCGCGCCTCTGCTGCGACGCGCTCCAGGTGGGAGCAACACGAATTTGACAGAGAACGCCCTCTGGGACGATAAAATAAAGTACCAATAATCTTAATTAGTATGTTACGTCCAGGAGAAGCTTGCCCGGCCTTGACTTGAAGAAGGGGCGCGTAGGATACGCGGCGGAGGGCGCAGGCCTACTTCCGCTGCAGGAAAAAGTTTCAAGAGGGTGGTGCAAAACTGGCCTGTTTGTCGTCCAGGGGACATGGAAGTCAGCAGACCCCGTGTTGTTTGGGGTTTTGTCGGTGAGAGTAACTTACCCTCTCCATGTCTCTGTCTCTCTGTCTGTCTCGGTTTCTGTCTGTTGTCGTGTCTCGTGTGGGGTCGCTGTTCTTTCTTTGGCCTCTGTCTCTGTCTGTCTGGTATGTGTCTGTGTCTGTGTCTGTTGTCTGTCTGTCGTCTCTCTCTCTCTCTCTCTCTCTCTCGCTCTCTCTCTCTCTCTCTCTCTCTCCTCTCTCTCTCTCTCTCTCGCTCTCTCCTCTCTCCTCTCTCCCTGTGCTATAACTCTGAACGCAGTGATGAATCAAGTGGCGTGACTCCATTTAATTCACAAACATGAACCCTCACAAGCTAATGTAATCCTAAGGTTCAGTTGGGTGCCCCCACAAGGTAGTTGTAATCCTCAGGTTCAGTTGGGTCCCCCACAAGGTAGTAGTAATTCCCAGATCCATTCATATCCCCCTCAGGCTAGTGGTAGTTTCGGGTCCATTTGCCCCCCAGCTATTCTTCTCTACCTGCCTGTTCCATGCCCAACCCAAAATTATGGCATCCGAGTCTCTGTACTCCAGATTTCCTCTCCCATTCTCCTACCTCCCCAGAGTGCTCAGAGTGGAGACACTGCCAACGCCCAGTCAATTTCCCAGTTTCACCCACCCATCCAAGCCAGGCTATCCACAAAATCCACGTAGTGGCCACCACCTTCCTCTCAGGGGAAATGCCCAACAAATTAATGTCCCTGGCCTAAAGCTTATGTCCCGCGTGATAACCAGAGACCAGAAGGAAAACTGGTAACATGTCACGCTGATATTGCATTGGACATTATATTGCTTTGTGATGAAACTCTAAATGCTTTCTCGACATCTGGAGAGAGAGAGAGGGTGGGGATGGGAGGAGAGAGAGAGAGAGAGAGGAGTAGAAGAGGAGACGATGAGAGAGAGGAGAGAGAGGAGAGAGATTAATGTGGTGTTATGTGCCTAGTTTTGTTCACTCATCATGGATGATGGTCATGATGATACTCGACTGGGCATTAAATCGATTGCTGTAAAAAGTATTTGCAGTATATATTGACTATATAGTAGACGAATGTGTATGATATTATACTTGCCTATATTGACTAATTTTGACCGGATGAGTACAGCGACTGTTGGGAGAATCTTGCTGTTGGCACTATGGCTAGTTGGATTTGATAGTGTGTGTGTGTGTTGTGTGTGTGTGTGTGGTGTGTGTGGTGTGTGGTGTGTGTGTGCTTGTGGGGTGTTAAGATTTTTGTGGGGGTTTTAAGCCGATATTAGATAAATTGATTGTTTATTGAATATTGACTTGTTTTGGACTAAATTTGTGTTTTATTCTTGATTCTATTTTGAATACCGGTTTATGCTTATTTTGAGCACATTGTGAGTTATCATGATTGGGGAAGCTAGTTGTACGATAGTAACGTATGCGAATCTAAAATATTAGCACACAAGGTAGGGATAACCAAATTGGTTATCAAAATGGTTTCAAAATTGGATATTTGAATGCTGCCACTCCTTAACAAAATGTCAGAGGTTCCTCAAGTAGTATCAAATTTGGAAACTGTTTTAACGTTTTTGGTTTTTCCGAATCTAGACTCACACAAGTGGTTGATGACAATGTGACTACAGTACCAGGATTATAACGTAATACGTAAGGATGCACCAAACTAAACTACAACGGGTCTTATAGGATACTACACCAATCAGTAAATTACAAACAGTTGACCATATTTGATAAGCACAATATTGAATGCATCTGGTTAGAAGTGCGCCTTAAAAGAAGCAAGCCCATAGTAATTGGCTTATTATACAGAAACCCTGAAGAACGTAGTAATTGGTTTGATAGTTTTGAATCCATGATGGAGGATGTTTTGAATTATTCTAACGAAGTCATATTTCTTGGGGATTTTAATATTGATCTTCTTAAATCTAATAACAAATGGAAAATAATTGTGGAGTCCTTCAATTTAACCCAATTAGTAATTTCCCCCACAAGAAAAACATTAACATCTGAAACCTTAATCGATCATAGTTATCTAACAAATGCAAGCAACATCGTTGAAAAATCTGTGCCCATTTATGGTCTTAGTGATCACTTTCCAGTCTGCTTAACCTGGAATAAAAAAGGTGTAAAAGATTCCAAGATGTAGCCATAAATGTATTGTTTATCGCTGCTATAAAAGCTTTAACCCTGAGGCTTTTTTTGTCCGATCTTTGTTCAGTTGATTTTCCAGAAGTTTATCAACATACTAACCCTAATAAAGCTCTTGATGTCTGGTACAGCGCTTTTCTGACTGTGGTTGACAAACATGCATTATGTAAATCTAGACGTGTTAAGTTAGAAAGAAAACCGCCGTGGCTAAATGAAGAGATTGATGCAGCTATTAATAATCAAGAAAAATTACTTCAATCAACAGGAAAAGATGAAGAATTTAAAAAGCAACGAAATACAATAACAACGATGAAACGGATGGCCAGTAAGAAACACTTTAGTGAACTTATTTTATCTAAACATGATACAAAATCTATATGGAAAGCTATAAATCAGTTATCTGGTAAAAGCTCAAAGTCTATGAATAGCTTATCAACAGATTTAAAGGCTGAAGATCTTAACAAACACTTTTCTACAGTTGCTGACAAAATAATTGAAGTAGATAATACACAAGAGAATAATTTGTGAAAGTTAATAGATTTCTGTGACTCAAAAGACATCAAAACCAATCTTAATTGTAATTATATTAGTGTACTTGAAGTTTTCTTAGAATTGTGTTTATTAAATCGATTTAAATCTTGAGGACTAGACAATTTAGATAATCGAATCCTGAAACATGCTGCACCTATCATTTCTGAACATCTAACAAACATCTACAACCTTTGCATTGAAAAAGGTCACTATCCACAACCCTTGAAAGACGCTAAGGTGTTGCCCTACTTTAAATCTGGTTATAGGAATTGTGCTTCAAATTATAGACCCATGTCAATTTTATCTAGTATTTCTAAACCTCTTGAAAAGCGTTTAAAACAAATGATTCAAACACACTTTAGAATATATTATTTATTTCACCCAAACCAAAGTGGTTTTAGGAAGCATCATTCTTGTCATACAGCCCTCGCCAATGTTATAGAGCAATGGCACTTACATATTATTAATGCTTTGTTCACAGGGGCTATTTTTATAGATTTTGCAAAAGCATTTGACACTATTGATCATAAACTTCTCTTAAGAAAACTTACACTGTATTGTTTATCACAAACATCAGTCAGCCTTATATCTTCTTTTCTAACAAACAGACGCCAGACTGTTTTGCAAGATAGCAAATCTTCCTCTTTTATGCCAGTCAAATATGGAGTGCCACAGAGGTCTGTGCTGGGCCCCACTTTATTTTCAGTATATATCAATGACCTCCCTTTATACATATCATCCGTTTGTGAACTTTTTGCTGATGATACAACCTTGCATAGTAAAAACAAGAATGCAAATTTAGTTATTAACAGTCTTACAAAATGACTTAAGCAAGGTAGCAACATGGACAGAATTTAATCACATGGCCTTGCACCATCTGAAATCCAAACTTATGTTAATAACCACGAAACAAAATAGAACAAGAAAAGCGTCAAAATAATTAAAACTGATTTAATAAATAGTAAAATATAAGATGATATTACTTTATGGAGGGAAGGAAGTTTTGGAACAATTCTCAGAAAGTACTTGGTCTTGGTATTTATAATCAATCTGACCTGGTCTTTTTTCACGGTTTCCATGTCTTACACGTAAATTATCTACAAGTACATTATCCCCAAATATCTTATCGTTAAACGTAATAAAACACTTCCTCCGATCATCACACCGCTATAAATTGTTTTTCTTTCATGCTATAATCCATTGATCCCATCCACAGATATTGACTACCGCTTCTTCAACTTGGGATCTTGCTAGTAAGGTAACTGTTTTTTGACAAAACACACTAAAACCTATCTATAGACGGTGCAGATCAAAATTATACTACTTAAATTATCAATCTCTGCAAACCACTGACTATAAAACATTAAGCATTCTCCCTGTTCAGCTTAACATGTCGTCTTAATAAGGCCGTGCTTATGTTTAAGATAATGAATAACCTGGCGCCTCCCTATCTCTGTGAAAAAATTCCAAATCAGTAATGCTCGTAATAAAAGTCTAATATTCATCCCTCGTCCAAGAACAAATCTTTTCATGTCATCCCTAACATACTCATGAGCAAAACTATGGAATGAGATGCCTGCATATATGTTAAAAACAAGAGCACCTTGGCGTCTTTCAAAAAAATCATATAATAAATACTTAGCAGAATGTCTATAAATCACCTATTGTTTCCTCCGCATAATGTAAAAATTATTCCCTTCCAATATATAAATCACTTGTATCCAATGAATTTATGTTTAAACGCGGGAGGACAAATTATTTTATTTTATGCGTTTAAATTCTGATATTTTCTTTTCCCTACTTCATTGGTAATTATTATTACCATATTGAATGTCATGTTATGAGATAACATGTGGATAAAAATGTGTGTGTGTGTATGTGTGCGTGTGCGTGTGGGCGTGTGGTGCGTGTGTGTGCTTGTGTGTGTGTGTGTGTGTGTGTGTGTGTGTGATGTGTGTGTGTGTGTGTGTACATGTGTGTGTAGTGCGTGCGTGCGTGTGTCTGTGCGTGTGTGTTATGTGTGCATATATATAATAATTATTTTTATTTATTTTTTTATTATTTATTTTTTTATATATATATATATTTTATTTTTTTTCTTGTTTCTGATTTCTTTTGTCTGTTTTGATTGTAGTTTATTTGTGTGGTTGTTTATCGTTTAATTTATGTTTGCTTGCTTGCTTTGTACGAGGACCGGATGAAAAAAAGCCATATTTTGTGCTTATTTAGGTTATCCTCAATAAACATTCGAGTTTCAAACTTTCCAGTTATCTCTCTCTCTCTCTCTCTCATCCATCCGTCTCCTCTCCCCTCTCGTCATCTCATCTTCTCTCCATTCTCTCTCCTCGTTCTCGCTCCGCTCGGTCTCTCATCTCTCTCTCCCCTCATATTGTCTCTCTCTTCTCTCTCCGTCTCTCTCTCTCTCTCTCTCTCCTCCTCCTCTCTATCTCTCTCCGCATGATGTTTCCGCGTCTAATGTGTGTGCGCCCTAAGGCCTTGTGTTCATTAGATCCGCAATCCGTAAGTTCCGTACGGAAACCCTGTGCACTTATATATATAAAACAAATAAGCGGATGAGATTACGGATGGGTTTCTGCGTGTAATTGGCACACTCTTTCATATTTCTTACTTCCATTTTTTTTTTTTTTTTTATTGCGCATGGGTTTCAACGCGGAACTTGCGCGTAATAATCATGCCACTGGGAGCTTTATTATTTTCATGTAAGGCAGGTTCACATTAGAGCGTAAAGTTCCGTACGGAAACCCCCACATAAGTGGAAGAAGAAAAGATACAAGTTTACGCAATATCGGACACGTGCGCAAATCTATTCCCCTTCGTTGTTTGACTTATTAGGATTGCGCACGGGTTTCCGATGGAATATCCGCCTTATGTCGTGTACACGGGCCTACTAGCTTGGCCTGAGCCGAAAAGAAATTGCATGACCGAGTTGAACGTTACTTGGGCACATATGTGGGTGCGTGTGTTGTGGGGTTTTGTTACTCTTAAGTTCTATTCGCTTTGATGGATATGCGCAGAACATGCGAAAACAAATACCGTTAATTACCTTACTGAACTAAACGTTGGACCACTAAACATACCTAGATTAACCTTAATCTTATACCGGTCGCCTCTTGCACGACTGATTTAACACCCTGTCACTAAAAGGCATCAAAATGAGCGGCCTGGTATCAGTGACCTATGTTCTATGTTGGGGGTCAGGAAATGCCCTGTTTTAGGACATATCACATAGGAATCACCAGTATTCCAGACAAAATCTTCTTACCCAGATACGTTTAATGGTAAATTTGGGTTGAAGAAATGGCCAGCGTTGAAAGGATTTAAACTAAATACGGATCTGAACCGATGAAAAATGACCTTTGTGTTATCTGACCTTGTGTGTGTGTGTTGTGTGGGTGGTTTGTGTGTGTGTGTGTGTGCGGTTGTGCGTGCGTGCGTGTGCGGTGCGTGTTGCGGGCGTGTGGTGTGCGTGTGAGTGCCGTGCAGTGTGCGGGTGAGTGTGTGTGTGCACGCGCACGGTTGTGTGTGTGCCATGCGCACGTGTGTGATGTGTGTGGGGGTGTGTGTGTGTGTGTGTCTGTTGTCGTGTGCTTCTGTTGTGTGTGTGTGGTGTGTTGGTGTGTGATGTGTGCGTGATGTGTGTGGTGTGTGTGTGTGTGTGTGTGTGTACATTTGTGGCGTCGCGCGCTCGCGCTCTGTGTGTGGTCGGTGGTATGTCTGCCTGGGTGTGTATGTGTATCTCTGATGTTCTGGTCTCTCGCGCGTGTGTCTCCTTGAACAAAAGTCGGGATGCCCGGAACTGGGCGCCCTGCCCGACCGACGGTGACGGAGATGTCAAGGGGGGCATACTGCAGTTCACATGCCCGGAGGGCATGCGACGAGGAGGGCTCCCAGACCTGATGTGCGACGGGACCAACTCGGGACAAGGAACCCCCGAAGTGGTACGGGTGACGTGAGGAAATGCTTTTGTAATCATCCATCGTCGTCGGTCGTCGTAGTTGTCGTCTATCGTCGTTAGTTTTCGTCAGTGTGTGTCGTGTTATTGTCGTTAATTTGTTGATGCCAAGTTTTTGTCCTTGGTGTTGTTACGGATCGATGTCGACGTCGTCGTCGTCGTTTTCGTGGTTAAATTATCATCATCATCATCGTGATCCTTCATTAATCACGATCATGATCATCATCACCATCGTCATCATCGTCATCCTCATCATGATAATCATGACAATTGTCATCATCATCATCGGCCGTAATAAGGCCTCTATCATCACAACAACATCCTCACACATTCTCATCATCATCATAATACATCATCATCATCGCATCATCATCAAGGAACCACCATATCATCATCATCATCATCATCATTCATTATTCGCCGTAAATAAGGCATATCACATCCTCACATCCTCCTCCTCATTATAATACATCATACTCATCATCATCACCTAATAAGGCTTATCATCATCAAAATCACATCATCCTCATTATTATATGCCATCATCATCATCATCATAAACATCATAATCACCAATAATAAGGCTATCATCATCAACATAACATCATCATCATCATCATCATGCCACATCATCGCGTATAAGGCTATCATCATCGTCATCAACATTATCACAATCACCATCATCATCCGAACATAATACATCATCATCATCATCATCTAATCTCATCATCATCATCATATAATCATTAGATACGCCATCAACATCATCATCCTCATCAGTCATCATCATAATCATCATCATCATCATCATCATCATTCGGCCGTAATAAGCATATCTCATCGTCTGCAACATTCTCGCCATCACCATCCTTCATCCCAACATAATACATCATCAGCATCATCATAATCAGCATCATCAGCATCATCATTAGTTATACACCATCAAACCTCATCATCATCATCATCATCATGATCATCATTCATCATCAATCATCATCACATCATCATCATTCGCCGTATAAGGCCTATCAGTCATCGTGCATCACACATTATCACCACACCATCCTCATCCTCAAAAATACATCATCATCATCATCATAATCTATCTCATCATTCATCATCGCCGTAATAAGGCCATCATCATCGTCATCAACATTATCACCATCACCATCCTCATCCTCAACATAAATAAAATCATCATCATCATCATCATCATCATCCCCATCATCATCATCATTAGTATACGCCATCATCATCATCTCATTAGTATGCGCCAATCATCATCATCATATCATCTCATCATCCGCGTAATAAGGCCTATCATCATCATCACAATCCTATATCAGTAGTATACGCCATCATCATCAGCTCATCATCATCGCCGTAAATAAGGCTTAATCATCATCGTCAATACAACATTTATATCCCATCATCATCATCATCATCATCATCATCGCGTAATAAGGCGATCATCATCATCACACATCCATCATCATCATCATCATCATCGCCCGTAATAAGGCCTATCATCATCGTCATCAACATTTATCACCATCACCACCTACCTCCTAATATAATACATCCTCATCATCATATCACCCATCATAGCCGTAATAAGGCACTTATCATCATCATCAACACCATCATTCATCATCACATCATCACTATGCCCACAGTTAGTTATACTCATATTGATTTTGCATACTCATATTCATATTTTTGTACAAAAGAGCTAGGGGGGAAAAACAAAAACGAGAAAGACGGGGAAGGGAAATAAAAAAACTAACACTTGTGAAATATTATTAGTTGAAGAATGTCTTTTTGCGCGTGGGGTATAAATCTTTTAGGAACAATTGCATTACCTCCACATTGAGTGTATTACAACTGTCCCACCCAAAATGGGGTGGGGCGTTTTGAAAATAGAAAACAGAACAAAAACTACGATAAGAAATGCGTTGATACCAATCACATCGTTTCAATGACTCTTTTTGTGACTCCTTGTACTTCCATTTCACCCCCAACCCCCCACCCCACCCCCCACCCTCAGGATTTGAAAATTGCATGAAAAAACAAAAATTCCTTGAGAAACAACATTCGCAATTCTCGGTGAAAGGGATGGTTAGGATCAGCTAGGATATTTATATATATATAAAATACTGAAAGAACACAGACTTTGAGATGGAACAGTCGTAACATGAAGGGGGTAGGTTTCTAAATTAAACAACATTTCACCCCATAACGAAATGAACAAAAGCGGTGAACACTCTCTTTCATTAACTCCCCTCCACCAAAGTGATTAGATACTAATCATCAAAGGACCTTTATTTGACGCTTACCAGTTTGTTCTGTGTTGTGTGTTAATTAAGAAACAAAAACATTCGCATCTCGGGAAAGGGGACAGGTTTAGGATCAGCCTAGGAATATTTATTATATATAAAACTCTGAAAGAGAAACAGACTTTGAGATGGACAGAGAGAGAGAGAGTATTCGCCCTTGTTCATTTGTTATGGGTAAAATGGTTGTTAATTTAGATAACCTACCCCTTCACGTGAAAAATAATGTTAGAGGCTATGCTCTCTTGGAAGGTGTTGATTGGTTTGTATGTTTTCCTCTCCACCATTGTTGATGTGTACTGTTGTGGGTGGAGGTTTCATAAAGGCGAACTTGGTAACATTCTTTTGGTGAGAATGATGCTTGTTGTCTCACTTGGTTCGGGACCCACGCACTGCTAGATGAGTTTGTTTTCTCCAGAAAATGATATCTACTCAGTCTTCATTTTATATCTTATTTTCAACCAAGTCTTTCTCTTTCTATTTTGAACTATACTATTGCTTGCTGTCTGGTCCAGTCTTTTTCATTTTACATGATACGTATGTATCATACCGAATACGTTGTAGTTGAGCCTCAGTAAAAGGATAAATCCTAACTGAAGGTTGGTGTTTATGTAATCGTAATCAACTTGAGGAGGGGAGTTTAATTAGAAAGAGAGTATTCACCCTTTATTCAATTTCGTTATTCCGCTCTTGGCTCACTATTTCATTCTTGATTTTACACATAGTTTTGAAAATTATATTTGGCATTTGACAATGGTGCAGATGGCGCCAGCCTGGGATGCGATTCGAAGACTCCGCGACTGTGGGGTGGAGCCAAAGACACGGAAGACGATTTTGATTGGAAGTGGACCAGCGGTACACCCCACTCAGAGACTGGACCCCATGCTGACCACACCACTGGATCAGGTCAAAGTCAAAGTCAAAAATTCTTTTTGTCCCGGTTTTTTTTTCAACGACTACTATTTTACTATCATCACATCATAGCAGGTACACAAGAAACATTGACTTGTTCAACAGACTGATGGTATTAACTATCATCATTGGAATCATCATCACATCCTAACACAGAACAAGCTGACTTGTCCAATGACTACTTTTTTTACTTACTATAACTATCATCATTCAACAATCATACACAGAGAAACAACTGACTAAATCAACGACTACCTGATTTACTATCATCATCCACATCATAACCACGAACAACTGGACTTATTTCAAGGGTGACTACTGTTTTACTATCATCATCACAAACATCATAACACAGCACAACTGCTGTCCAATGACCACTGTTTTAACTATCATCATCACATCATTAACACATAACAACTTACTGATCATGACTACTGTTTTACTATCATCATCACAATCATAACTCAAAACAACTGACTGGTCAAGACTAATGGTTTTACTATCATCCATCATACCACAGAACAACTGACTGATAGTGACTACATGTTTTACTATCTCATCACATCATAACACAGAACAACTGACTGGTCAACGACCTAAGTTTTACTATCATCTCACATCATAACATAGAACACTGACTGGTCAAATACGCTATGGTTTTACTATCATTCCATCACATCATGACATAGCCAACTGACTGGTCAACGACTAATTTTAAGTATCATCACATCATAACATAGAACAATAAACATAAACAACTTGACTTGTCCAACGACTAATGTTTTTTACTATCATCATCACATCATAACACAGAACACTGACTGTTCACGACTAATGTTGTACTATCATCATCACATTCATACATAGAACAACTGAACTGATCAGTGACCTATACGTTTTACTATCCATGCATCACATCCATACCACAGAAAACTGACTTGTCAAACGACTAATTGTTTTCTATCCTCATACACATCAAACATAACCAACTCGACTGATCCGTGACATACTGTTTTTGTTACTATCCATCACATCCATAGGACAACAGAACAATAAACACAGACAACTGACTGATGCAATGACTAATGTTTTTTTTACTATCATCATCACATCATAACACGAAACACTGACTAGATCAAAGTGACTACTGGTTTTACTATCATCATCCACAGTTCATGAACCCCAGAACAACTTGACTGATCAGGTGACTAATGTTTTTTACTGATCAATATCACATCATAACACAATAACCAGACAACTATGACTGGTTCAACGACTGAATTGTTTTTACTATCATCATCCACATCATAACATAACTAGACAAACTGACTGGGCAACTACTAATGTTTTTACTATCATCACAGACTTCATTAACACAGAACAACTGACTAGGTCAACGACTAATGTTTTTTTTACTATCATCAGCACTCATAACACCGAACAACTGACTGGTCAACGACTAATGCTTTACTATCATCATAAAGGCATAATAAACACAAGAACAACTGACTGTCCACCGACTAATGTTTTACTATCATCACAAGAATCATAACACAGACAACTGATGGCGGTCAACGACTAAATGCCTTTACTTCATCATAGCATAACACAAACACCTGACTGGTCAAGGAAACGACTAATGTTTTTACTATCTTTCAATCACCTCATGAACAACAGAACAACTGACTGGTCAATGAAACTGGTTTTTACTATCCATCATCACATCATAACACAGCACACGACTGGTCCAATGACTACTGTTTTTTAACTATCAACCATAACACAGAACAACTGACTTAGATCAATTGACCTACTGTTTTAACTATCCATCATCCATAAACATAACACAGAACAACTGACTGAATCAAGCAATGACTATTTTTTTTTACTATCATCATCACAATCATAGACAACCGAAACAACCTGCATGATCAATGACTTAATTGTTTTACTAGTCATCCATCACAATCACAACAACAGAAACTGACTAATCAACGACTAATATTGTTTTTACTAATCATGCATCACATCATAACACATAACAACTGACTTATTCAATGGCCGAATGTTTTTAAATGTTTTACATCATCATCAATAACACAGAACAACTGACTATTCAATGACTACACTGTTTTTACTATCATTCATTCCAAGATCATAACCACATAATATCTGACTATCAATACTAATGGGGGGTTTTTTTTTTTTTTTTTTTACCTATCCTCATCACATCATGGATACACATAAGCAACAACTGACTATCAATGACTAATTTTTACTATCACCTATCCAACATAATAAGACACAAAACACTGACTGATCGATTACTGACTGTTTATATTACTATCAACCACACAACATCATAACACAGAACCACATGACTGATCAATTCCCAATCACTGTTTTATAACTATCATCATCACATCATAACACAAACAACTGACCTGATCAATTACCCCTGTTTTACTATCCATCATACACATCATAAATAGGAGTTAACAACAGAACAACTGACTGAATCAGACAAAACACGACTTACTGGTTTCCTTCTCATCACTCTAGGCACAGAACGACATGAATGATCAACGACCTAACTGTTTTTTTCCTATCATCTACATCATAGCACAGAACGACTGACTATCAACGACTACTGTTTAACTATCATCGTCTACAATCAAAGCACCGAACTACTGACCTGATTCAACGACTAACTGTTATTTACAACCATCACATCACCATACACAGAAACATTTAACTAGTCAAGTGACTGAATGGTTTTATTTTACCTACTATCACAGCATACACATAACAGATTGACTAAATCAATGACTAATGTGTTGCTCAGAGTGTCAAAAATTCTTTTTATACGTGCTCGTTTAAATACGAATATTACATCAGTAGTGGTCCGCATACAAGCATGGTGCAAACCACAAAGGAACACATCATATTCCATGGCATTAAAGATGGAAAACATGAAACCAAAAGTAGGGGGGTAAAACAAAAAATATGGACAAACCAGATCATAGCTTCAGAAGAAGGCTTCCCGTATTTTCAAGTGGATGCCATTCTTCAAAACATATGAAAAAACCGCCCTCAGTTCCCCCCCCCCCCCCCGACTCCCACCACCACCACCACCACCAATACTACCCAACGAACTAGCCTAAAACCTTCAATGGCCCCTGAACTAAACGGACCTTGACGATAATTTCGAACTAGCTTGGCCTTGAAAGACCTGAAGTAACCTGAACCCTTGAACTACTTCAACGTCCACCTCGACCTTGGGGCAAGACGCTTGGTTCGAGCCCCGGACTGACATGACCTTTGAGTTACTTTGCCTAATCCCTACTAACTCCACTGACCGAACCTCATAGACAGGTTTTTTTTGTGTGTTCCAAATGTTTGTTATTCAGTATTGGTGTGATTGGTTGACCTATTTCCATATTGCATTTTTTTTTCTTATTTCTAATTCTGGACATTTTATTTTTTAGAATCCAGTTAATGTTTCGCGAGGGTGATGAAGTGTCTGGGTTTATTGACCTCATGAAAGTTGACCAGGGTGTGTGTGTGTGTGCAGGTCACTACATCTTCATGGAGTCCTCGGCCCCTCAGAAGTTCGGACAGGTAGGGGGTGGACCCGCGTCCTCATCCTTTTTCCCGACCCCCGCCTCCCCCCCCTACCCACGCCCCATCGGAACCGATGTTTTGCCTGGTAACGTTCTACTACCACATGAAGGGCCCCAAAGAAAGACCAGGGTCTGTCCTACTTCTGGTCTTTGTCTCGATGTGTCTGTTTGTTTTGTCTGTCTGTCTGAATTGTCTGTTATGTCTGTCTGGTCTCGTCTATGTCTGTTTGTCCTGTCTGCTGTCGGTACGTCTGCCTCTGTCTCTTTTCTCCTCTCTCCCTCCTCCGGAATGACTAACTCCTGAAGATTGGAATAATGATCGCTTGGATCTCTGCTATTGTAGGGTATAGCTGTAATGGTCATAGATGATGAGAGACAGAGTCCTCTCGAACACAATAATCCTCTGCTCCCTCCATCCTCCTCTGCTCTGCTCGCTACCTTGCTCTCCTCTCTCCCTCTCTCATCCCTTCCCTCTTTATCTCCCTTTCTCTCTCTCTTTTTCTCTACTCTTTCGCTCTCTCACTCTCTCTCTCTCCTCTCCACGATACTGGGAACGAAACGAAAAAAGCTTGCTTTACGTCCTCCCGGCCGAAGCCATGTGGGACATTACTTTATAGTAAGGGAAGGGGAAAAAGAAAGAGAGAGATCAAGAATCTCCATACGAGCTCTCAAGGTCATAGTCGCTAGAGTTATAAGCGCTGAGCTATATGAAAGTCATGACTCTGCTTCATCGCTTCTATAGCTATCTCTCACTTCTATATATACTGAATATGTGTGTCTTCTCTGTCGTCTATAGATCGCTCTCTCTTTCTACGGGCTGGGTGGTGACTAAGCTCTATCATATATCTCTCTCATTTCGAGGTCTCTGAGATCTCTCGTATCCCTCCACTCTCGTCCCGTCTTTATGTCTCATCTCTATCTGAATATCCTCTCTCATCTCATATCGAGAGAAGTGGACCTTCCACGTTCTCTCTCTCATGTCTCTCGGATCGTCCGATCGTACGCTCATCATAGATCTCGCGTACTCTCTCTTTTCTAGGATCGCTCATATATTTACATAGAATATATTTAAATTTAGCTCTATCCTCGCTCTTCCTCTCTATCTATATCTCTCTCTCGTTCTCTCGTCTTTCGTCTCTTCTTTCCTCCGCTTTATTTCTTTCTTCTCTTCTCTTTTGCTTTTCATACTCTCTCCTCATCGTCTTTTGTCTCTCTCTCCTATGCTCTCTCGGGTCCTAGGCTCTTCTCTTCTCTCCTAGGCTCTCCTATACCCCGACCT
Organism: Phymorhynchus buccinoides; assembly: GCA_017654935.2. Classification (NCBI taxonomy): domain Eukaryota; kingdom Metazoa; phylum Mollusca; class Gastropoda; order Neogastropoda; family Raphitomidae; genus Phymorhynchus; species Phymorhynchus buccinoides. The sequence continues at coordinate 4,699,724 of JAGGCT020004036.1, forward strand.
TTCCTTTCTCTCTCTCTGCTCCGTCTCTCTACCTACCTATCTCCCGTCCTCTCTCTCTCCTCACTCGGCTCATCTCTTCTCTCTCTCGTCTCTCGTCTCTCCCTCTCTCTATATCTCTAATTCTCCCTCTCTAATCTCTCTATCTCTACTCTCCCCAAATCATCTACCATTACCCTCTAGTCGCTAGCTCCCTCCCCTCTACGTATATCGATCTACGCTCTCAGTACCTCACCCAGCTCTCTCTCTATTTTTTTTTTTTGTTTTGTTTGTTTTGTTTTTTTTGTTTTATGTTTATGTTTTTTACTAATGCTAGATATTCATATTGTACATATTTCTGCATTTCCTCGATTAAGTATGTATCCCAACGAATTATTGTAATTGGGAAGTAATGCCCATGGGAG
>JAGGCT020004036.1:4704816-4739136 GCA_017654935.2 Phymorhynchus buccinoides
AGCAACAGCACTTCCGGTAATACTGTCCGGTTAGCAATATACCGGAAGTGTAGGAAAGTTTTTTTAAAAAAAAAAAAAAAAAACTTTTTTTACTGTAGTGAATACTGAAAATACGAATGCATCGGTCCATCGTTATCGATATATAAGATTGAAATTTCGCCGATTTCTCGGTTTCTCGGCAAATTTCTGCCCAATTTCGGCGAAATCATTTAATATTGCACAATTGCGCTATCCCTCATACCCGCAACGTTCCGAAATTTCATCCAAATCGGATAAAAACAATGGGGAGGAAAAAGAAAAGAAGAAGAGGGAATTCTAACAATAACATACATGTATACTCCCTAAAGGGGAGAATCCTAAAATATGGAGAAACACACAGGTTGACGAAAACAGAAAGATGTTAAACACGACAAGAAACAAATCCCTTATCAACACAGGCCTTATTACATTATCTCTGTGCGTTCCTACAATCGCTAACATAAACAAAAAAGGAATAATGTTCCAGGAGCTTCAGCTGGCAGATTGTATGGTGATCTGGCTATTTCCTTGAGGCGACAGCTAGAATCGGAACATTCCTTCATATTGTGTGATGTGTTAAAAATTTATAATAACAAGCGAAAAGACATTGGGTTCCAATTGTTGGAAGCATCGCTCGAAGAATGAAAATAATATTCGTACACACACATTTATGACACGCGCGCGCTCGCGCACGAACGCACGCACGGCGCGCGCACACACACGCACACGCACACGAACACGCACACACACACACACACACACACGCGCACACGCACACGCACACACGCACGCACACGCACGCACGCACGCACACGCACACACACACACAACACACACACACACACGCACACGCACACGCACACGCACACGCACGCACACACACCACACACACACACACACTCACGATTGCAGCAGTGGTAGAGCGGCGGATAGTATTTCTTCAAAATCAATTGTGGGATCATCCCCCCGTCACTGGAGAAAAAAATAAGAAAAAAACAACAACCAGACAACAAGCAGAAAATAGAACAGTTAAACTGATTGACAGGTTTCTTGCAAAGGAAAAGGTATTATATTCAACCATGGTTATATTTGCTTGGGTCCATAAAATTATGTTGTCTGTCTTCTCTGTCGTCTGTTTGTGTGTACGTCGTTCCGTCTGTCCATAGCATAACTTATTTTAAAGATATGAACGGTGTCTTAATTCAAATGGTGTGTGCTATGAGGGAGAATAGGACGTTAACCACTACAAGAAATACCATTCATATTGTTGTATAAAGTCCAGGGGAGCAAGGATTTTCCTTTACATAAAATTTTTGCTTAATAACGATGTTGTATAGGTAAAGTTTTCATTATATTATTTATCTTATCCGAGGACGTTTTTTTTCCCAAAGGCAAAGCTAACGTAAAAATACTGAATATAAACCATCCTACCCCTTCCTCGTATGTTGAGGTCCAAAAAGGTGATTGGGTTTATACATGGTAATTTCCCTGTGGCACAAAACCAAAACTAGCTGTAAAGGCGTATAGGTACAACCTCTAACTTCCAGAATGGCCCTTGCAATTATTCATGCATTGCACACGCACGTGCATGCGCGCACCCACCCCACCCACACACACACGCACACATCATGACCGAACAGTTTGCCTGCGGACATATCGCCTACGGACACTTCGCCTACGGACACTTCGCCTACGAACATTATGCCTATGGTCACCATGCTCACCGGACATTTTGCCTACAGGACATTATGCCTACAGACATGTATATGCCTAATAATAGATTATCATGCCTGCAATAACTTATCGCATTTTGCTGTGCTACAGCAAAACCTCGGTTATAAGAAAAGCCGAAGGGAGATTAATTTTTTGTTTTCGTATATCCGAAACTCGAAAAAAACTCAGAAATATAACGAAAATATTTGGATCTTTTTGTTCTTATAACCTGAGTTGAATGGAGTGCGGGGGGGAAAAAAATTTGAGGGGAAAAAAAAAAAAAAAATATAAAATAAAAAAAAAAAAAAAAAAAAGTAAAATAAAAGACAAACAGAAACATAAAACGAAGAGAAAATTACTTTTACTCTAAGTTGGTGCATGAAAAGTAAAAGGAAAAAAATGCAAAACAAAGGTTAGGAAAAAAAAAAAAAAAGAACAGAACAGAAAAAATTAAAAAACAAAAATGAAGGCAGAAGTGGTGTTGAGTGGCATGATGAGACTGTGAAGATAGCGGAGAAGAGCTTTAGATAAGCATGAACCCGAATGATTGGGTGTGGTTTGTTGAGATGTAACATATATTTGCGCTTTAAATGTAAATGTCTGTTTCGTGTTTTTTAATCAATATTCTAATTTGGATGTAAAAGTAATCTTACTTTTGACACAGTGGAAGAAATGACAATTTTGTATTTGCGTTTGTCTTACAAAATGCCAATGGAACTGACCATAACCTGAACAGAAACTTGTAAGACAAACTCATGGATGCATGTTTTACATCATAAAAATTCAAAATACAGCAAAACTCGGTTATAAGATCTTCGAAGGGAGATGATGTTTTGCTATTACCATATCCGAGTTTTCTTATATCCGAAACTCAGTTTATAAGGGGAAAAAACATTTTGAAGGTTTTTTTCCTTATAACCAAAATTGAAGACATGGGGGAAAAGGGGGGGAAAAGGGGGGGGAAAAAGAAAAAGAAAAGAAAGGAAAAGAAAGACAGAAAAAAACAAAACGAAGAGAAAATCCTTTTTCCTAATTTGATGCATTTCTTACATCATAAAATCAAAATAGTCTACTAAGAAGAAGATTTAAAACAAGTGCCTAATTGTGTACAACCACTCAACTAAGAAGCCTTTTCTTCTGGTCTTTTTACTGTTATCAAATGCGTACCCCTTCACCTTTCTTGTACTGAATTATTACCATTTACTGTCCACCCATGCAGCTTTTCATTGATCGTTTGCTTTTGTTTATGTGGGATGTTCGTCCACATATTCAGTTATTTGTATTTATCTTCTTAAAGAAATGGATTGCCTTTTTCCTCTCTGCCATTGCTGCTGAAAATGGAAGGATGGACAGTCTCTCTACCACCAAACACAAAAGTACAGGCACTCATATTTTTTTCTTCTGCTCGACATTTATTTTTGCACAGAATACTGAAGGGGAAAGTATGGGAAATAAAGGAACAAAAACAACATCAATCAGTCTTGCAATCAAGTGCCTGTACTGGCCTCACCTTTTTGCATTGTCCAGAACTGGCATGAAATCGGGTGTGTTGCCTGTACCGACGTATAACTTGCGGTCAGAACTCTGTATCAAGTACTGCAGTATGGCCGCATCCACCAAGTTGAGGAAATAATCTGCCCTGTTCCTCAGGAAGCTCCAGCTTTTAGCCATTCTGCAGATATCTTCTGTGGTGTTCACTCTGTTGAACGAGAAAATAAAATGAAATTTCGCGAAATTTGTTAGGCCTAATAATCTTACTTGAAACGACAAAATTGATCATGTGTCAAAATTAGTGGCAATCAATGCAAACGCCAATGTTTGGCTGAACTGGTAGGTAGACTCGTGGAAGGGGCTCCCCGTATGGAGGCACGAGGCATCCACCCCACTCGGCCATGTCTAAAGTACAAGATTGGCCATTTTGCGGGTTCTTGTTTTTCAATGTGGTTATGCCACACGTGCCACCCACAATCAACCAATCACTAGCCTTAAGACACGAACAAACAATTTACGATTATCAACACACTGATATAATCACACATCCGAGACAGAGCTAGGTACCGGTGCGGATCTCCGTACCGGTATTATTATACCGGTATTTTTTTCAATGTACCGGTACCGGTAGATACCAGCTGGGTTGCTGGTGATGCGTTTACAGTTTTAAAATGCACAAAAGAGCTGTCCCAGAAAGTCCAATGGGTAGCCGTGGTTAAGACATTCGTTTTTAATGATCTCTGTTTCTTTCTCTCTCCCTCTCTCTCTCTCCTCCTCCCTCTCTCTCTCCTCCTCCCTTTCTCTCTCCTCCCTCTCTCTCTCTCTCTCTCTCTCCTCTCTCTTTCTCTATCCTCTCTCTCTTTCTCTCTCTCTTTCCTCTCTCTCACTCTCTCCTCGCTTTTCCCCTCTCTTCTTCCTCCTCTCTCTCCTCCTCCTCCTCCTCCTACCCCCCCCCCCCCCCCCCACCCTCTCTCCCTCTCTCTCCCTCGCTCTCTTCACTCCCTGTCCCTCTTTCGATGTTCGCTCTCTCTCTCTCTCTCTGACTCTTCTCTCTCTCTCTCTGTGTCTCTCTCTCTCTCTCTGCGTCTCCTCTCTCTCTCTCTTCTCTCTCCTCTCTCTCTCACCGCTTCCTTGCCCCCCCTCTCTCTCTCTCTCTCTCTCTCTCTCTCCTCTCTCTCTCTCTCTCTCTCCCGTCTCTCTCCTCTTTATCTCTCTCTCTCCGTCTATAAACATATACACATGCAGCGCACGCACACGCACGATTTGTTTTTTTGCATGCACCCACATACGCATGCACACACACACACACACACACACAACACACACACACACACACACACACACACACACACCCACACCACACACACACACACACACACACACACACACACACACAAACACCAAAGAAGTTTATTTGCTCTTGTTGCCAGAAATAAAAATAACTGATAATATTCATTAGTCTTTTAGTTATTAATTGATATCAGCCTCCAGCTTAGGTCTAAAGTAAACTGGTAAGCTTTAATAACGTTGTTTTTTTATACAGTCATGGAAATATTGTATAGCTTAAACCTTTGTGAAAACTAATTACATCGATACTGGGAGGCATTTGTACTGGTTCTTTCTGCTACAGCCCTTTTGGCCTCGTTTTTTTCTTCTTCACAGATTCGCAGAGGCTATAGGCTGTAAGCCTGTTGCCCTCGATAGTGTAATTAGTCCCCACGAGCCGAAAAGTTCGGGAAGCTATTGTTTCTGTCTGATCCGTCCGGCGTGCGTCCGTCCGTCAGTCCCGTGGCCGGCTATTCGTCCGTTTTTTCTCAAAAACTATTCAGTCTATCATCATCAAATTTGGTATACTAGTTTTGCCAAGATGCAAGCTATCCACTGATGTATTTAGTTTTACATTAAGGTCAAGATCGCGCCAGTTACAAGGTTCAAACCCCAAAACACATAAATCGCTAATATCTTCGCGAAGTTTTTAGCATGTATTTCAATGCAGTTTTTTTTTTTTTTATTTTTTTTCACATTTCTTGATGAATGGTCTATATATTGCACAGTTGTCCCTGATTTTTTCTGTGTCGCGCTCGTGTGCGCACATGACGTGATCGTGGTTTGCGCGCTCAAATCACGGGTCCCAAATTTTCACCCTCCCCGAACACACTAAACCATTTGCATGCGCCATGATAACAGCTTTGTAGCTCTGTGGGTTTATGACGCTCTCTCCTCTCTCTCTCTCCTCTCTCTCTCTCTCTCCCTCTCGCTCTCTCTCTCTCTCTCTCTCTCTCTCTCTCCTCTCTCTCCTCGAATTTCGGAGTAGGCTCGGCGATGCTGCGGGGGGACTTTTGCAGCCGCTCGGGCGTTGCACTTTTGGCTGACGACTTATTTCTTTGTTCTTTTTATAGTGTGGGGATGCCAACCTGACGCAGCTGTTCCTTCCCACACAAAATCAAACTGTTAAGTTAAGAGACTGAAATCTAGGAATCTTAGAAATTAAAAAAAAAACTGCATCAGGCATGTGTTTGTAACAAGATCGTGTCTGCTTGTTCTTCGTTGTATTTTTAATATATTTCTTCTATCAGATTTATGGTAAAACAAACCAACTTATTTTAGTTCTGCAATATCATGCAACATATTTTAGTATAATATGTTCTTGAATAATACACTTAGTATTATCGCAAATACAAATACTACAATTAACCCGAACTGAGTGTCGAAAAAAACACTCTAGCAACATCTATACTGAATGCAACTAATTATAGTCACATACTACAACATTATTCTTGACTATTGTTTATGAAAAGTTACTTATTGTAAGCTAAAGTTGGCTTGAAAAAAACCTTCTGAAAATATATATAAAGTAAAAGTTCCTTACGAAACAGCTGTGCTGAACAAGTTATTAAAATAATAAAACGAGCAAAGTTTTCCAGAATAATGGTTTCAGTTGCTTCATTATTTTTCAATCTTTGAGGCATTTATTGTTGCACGAAAGACCGGTAATTGACTAGGGAGAGGAAACATTCGTGTGGTAGGGTAGTCGGGTTTCTTGTGTTTGTGTTTCTGTGGTTTATCTCTCTCCTCTCTCTCCTTCCTCTCTCTCTCTCTCTCTCTCCTATCTCTCTCTATCTCTCTATCTTCTCTCTCTCTCTTCTCTCTCTACTCTCACACACAAACCACACCACACACACAATGAGCAACTTAGAACGCCGCATTTTACCCGCCAGGGGGGCAGTCAAAACGCAGTAGGGGCTTTAGAGCGCAATATATTCTTAGTTTGGGGAACCGATTAGTGAGAGAGATTGAGAATGTACTGCTCACGACTAGAGGGAGAGAGTTGACGAGCGTGGAGAGGCGGAGTGAGAGATAGATGAGAGATGAGAGAGAGAGAGTCGAGAAGAGATGAGATAGTAGAGCATTTCGTGACACGATGAGAAGAGATTCGAGTGAGAGAGGCAAGGGACCCTCTCTCCTCTCGTCTCTCTCTCTCTCTCTCTCTCTATCTCTCTTTCTCTCTCTCTCGCTCTCTCTTTATCCCCAAGTAAGAATATACAAAGGATTAGCCCCATTCGAGCGTTATGCCACTCCTTTGTAACGGCTGTCAAAATTGGGGTAGCTAGTGGTTGTAAACCATTTTTACCACCTCCACCCCCCCACTCACACACAAACACAAGCCGTTTATTTCTATGTGTTTGGAGAACACCACTATCAATCTACATAGATGAAGACAAAATAAACTGATGTGTAATAATCCGCTTTTAGTGTATTGGTTGTTGATAGTATTAGCCGCGGCCTTTGGGTCTAAAGCAAACTTGATCTGGCGTTATTTATTTTATTTGATAATTATTTTATTAAACTGTTGGTTTTTTTTTTATGTTTTTTGTCTTTGTTCCGTTGGGAGTTTTTTTACTACAGTTATGGAAAATATTGCATCGCTTTTAAACCTTTGTCAAAACTAATTACATCGATACTGGGAGGCATTTGCACTGGCCGCTTTACTCTACAGACCCTCTGGCCTAACGCCAACTGTACTGAAGGCCCCATGGCCCATAGAGCGGGGATGCCACCTGAACAAATTATTAAAAGAAACGAGCAAAGTCTCTCTCTCTCTCTCTCTCTATCTCCCTCTCTCTCTCTACTCTCTCTTCTCTCTCTCTCTCTCTCTCTCTCTCTCTCTCTCCTCCTCTGTGGATTGTCTTTCATAAGTGTTATCGAAATACATTCGCACGCTGACACATGGGTGCATGCAGTGACTCAAGCTTTTCCTGAACTTTCCATCATAACCCTTGATACAGCTGCTACCTCAACAGCACAAGCCCATAGAAGAGCCTTCTCTTCAGGCAAGCCACTGACCAGTGGACATCAGTGACATTGGTACATGCAGTGAAGCTTTTGCCTGAACTTTCCATCATAACACTTGATACAGCTGCTACCTCAACAGCACAAGTCCACACAAGAGCCTTCTCTTCAGGCAAACCACTGACCAGTGGACATCAGTGACATTGGTACATGCAGTGAAGCTTTTTGCCTGAACTTTCCATCATAACACTTGATGCAGCTGCTATCTCAACAGCACAAGTCCATAGAAGAGCTTTCTGTTCAGGCAAGCCACTGACCAGTGGACATCAGTGACATTGGTGTATGCAGTGACCCAAGCTGTTTTGCCTGAACTTCCCATCATAACACTTGATGCAGCTGCTACCTCAACAGCACAAAGCTCATAGAAGAGCCTCTCTGCTTTTTGTTTTTTTTTTGTTTTTTTTTTTTTTTTTTATCAGGCAACCACTGCCTGAATCTGCATCAAATTGCCTGAACTCAGGCTTCAGACAGACCCACATGCACCCCTGCGGGGCACCTCTCTGTCTGTCCATCTGTCTGTCTGTTCTCTGTCGGTATGTTCTAGTATATTTGTGTAGTATCTGTAGGCTTACCAATGCCCTTTTCCTCGAAGGCTTTTATGATTGGTTAAACATAATGTACAATGGAGTTTTGGGGGTTTTCTACAGTAATGGAACATTATGGTACAGTTAAGTCTTTTGTGGAATATGTTGATCGTTAATTTACAAAAGAAGTCTCCCTCTTTCTCCACGTCCCCTCTCTTTTCCCTCTTCTGATCTATGTAATCACAAATGTCTCATTGTGTGCCTCTTTCAGGTCAAGCGGAACGTTAAACTGTTTCCTCGTCTTTTGTGGAAGACTTTGAAACGAGGGGGTCTTTGCACTGGCTTTAGTGCTGCAGCCAAAGGGATTGGTTGACTTTTGCACTATCACCCTCCCATTACACCCTCCTCCCTTTCTCTTTCCCAAGGACAAAAGATTATGAATTTCATGCCGTGACAAAAGGGCGAAACAGAACTTTTGAAAGGGTGAAATGGCACTCCTCGTCAAAGGGAAATCACGTCGTGTGGAAGCATGCAACGTAGATCAAAGAAAGGGCGAGATGGGAAATGGCCAATCGGGGGGTGACCTACCCATGAATGGATGGACAGACGGACAGACTGACAGGCAGACGGACGGACAAATGAAAGGACGGGATGGATACATAGATGGATGGATGAATTGGATTATTTCAAAACAAGAAAACAGTCGAATTCTCAACCGCTTAGCTTGTTTCATAAAAAAATCATTTTGAAAGCTTTCTAAAAACATAAAACATACATGTTTCCGCTACTTCTCGAGCCATAGCCCATTTCATAGGTTAATTAAGCTCCACTTTTTTGGTGTTTAGTAAAACTGGTGCTATGTGTGCGGATGTTAGGCTGTGTGTGACAGTTTATATGCCTTTGCATGTCATGCTATGCCGTTGTGTTTCTGTCTTTATTGATTATAAGCGAATTGCGTTATTGTATTGGCTACATTGTGATGTGTAACATTTTTCATGTGGCCCCCTGGGGGGGTTGAAATAAACTTTTTGACTTTGACTTTTTGACTTGACTTGGGTGGGTTATGCCTACCGGTTTCTGAAGAGAGGAAGGTGTGGTTCTTCACAGCAGGGCACATTCTTCCCCAGGGGTGCACATTGAGTCGGAAAGACACGTGGTCAGGGAGCCACAGCATCAGCCCCCCCTCTACCTCGCCGCCATGCGCTGCGCAGAGATCCCTCACGCACGACTTGTTGCCTGCATTAGGTTTCCAACATTTCATTACACGTTCTTCTTTTTCTTCCCATGTCTGTCTTGGGTCTATTTCTGTCTGTCTGTCTCTCTCTCTCTCTGCTCCCCACCTCTCTCTCTCTCTCTCTCTCTCTCTCGGCTCTCACTCTCTGTCTCCTCTTTCGCTCCTCTCTCTCCTCTCTCTCTCTCTCTCTATCTCACTCTCGTGTCTCTCTCTCTCTCAAGCGGCTGGGTGTAAAAAAAAAAAAAAAGCATGTAACTTGCTTATCCCATGTTCCCTGGATACATACAATTTCGTTTTCGTTTTCGCTTTCATTTTCGTTCTCTCTCTCTCTCTCTCTCTCTTTCCGTTTTTTCTCAAGTGTTCAATGTTGCAGTGTGTCTGTCTGTCTCTCTCTTTCTTCTCTCTCTCTCCTCTCTCTCTTCTCTATCTCTCTCTCTCTCTCTCTCTCTCTCTCTCTCTTTCTCTGTTACTCTCTGTAGTTCTAGATATGCATACATGGGTCCCTCCACACACACACTACCTGTTGCCTGGATACGGCAACATGCCTCTCTCTGTGTGTGTCTCTCTCTCTCTCTCTCTCTCTCTCTTCTCTCTCTCTCTCTCTCCCTCTCCTCTCTCTCTCTCTCTCTCTCTCGCACTATTCTGTGTTCTCAATCTATCTATCTCGTATCCCCCTCTCCTCTCTCTAGCGCGTTTGTAGTTCGGCCTATTATATAGCCTACACTACTATCGCATAAATGTAAGTTTGTGGCAGAGAGACGGGGATTCCGTAATCGTAATATGATTTATTCGTGGCTAGGCCAGTGCCCCACGTGAATGAAGGGATGTATCAATACAGAATGAAGAGAGAGAGAGAGAGAGAGAGATGAGAGATGAGAGAGAGGTAAGAGGTAGAAGGAGAAGGACTAGAGAAGAAGAGAGAGAGAGAGATGAGAGTGGGGGGCTGAGGGAAGAAGAGAGCCAAAACATCAGACAGACAGAGACTTATATTACGTCTGTAGTGGATCCAAGGCTGGAGACTAGGGGAGGCTGCATCCATAATGTCTTTCTGGATGTCCAGTATGCGTCCCACTGCTAGTGGGGTTTTACGGAAAACCTAGGATTCTGCCACACACAACACACCAACACACACACACACACACACACACACACACACCAAACACAACACACGGCACACACTACACACACACACCACTGACACACACACACACACGCGGCGCACGCAGCGCTCACGCACGCACAACACACACACACACACACACACACACACACACCACACACACGCACGTACGCACAACATACACACACACATACACACACACACACGCCGCGCGCGGACACGCACGCAACGCAAGCACGCAACATGCACACAGAGCACGGGGAGAGAGAGAGAGGAGAGAGTCGAGAGACGATGGAAGAGAGAGAGGAGAGAGAGAGAGAGAGAGAGAGAGAGAGAGAGAGAGAGAGAGAGAGAGAGAGAAAACACATATACAAACATACATACATACAGAGAGACAGGAAACAGAGAGAGAAGAGACAGAGAGGAGAGATTCCCTTACTGTTTAATGACCCACCAGGTCACGTGTCAAAATCAGGGGTTTTACAGTGTTTTCCCTCTTATAGCTGGTAAGAAAATCTTATTGTGACCAGGAGTGACTCCACCACACAAAGGCCCCAAAATTGAAAATGAAGCATCACTGTAAAGAGAAGCTGGAATTTGAAGTTGGGGGGGAATTTGTATGTGGGTCACAGCTACCAGAAAAAAACCGACGGGACTTAACCGTGGTAGCGTCAGTGCATCGTTAAAACTGGTTTTCCCAACAACACACAAAAAACGTGGGTGGGTTTGGTGGGGGGTTTTGGTGCCATACTGTTTCTACTGGGACTTAATCGTGGTAGGTCAGTGTGTCTGTAACTGTTTTTTCCCCAACAAGTACATAAAAACGTGGATGGGGTTTGTTGTGGGTTTTTTTCGTGTGCAGACTGCGTTTTACCGCGCACCTTTGGTGCATCTTTATAGTGTTTGTTTTAATAAATGACCAGGGCCTGTATTCACGTTGAGATAGCATGAGACTTCAGCATCATGCTAACTTAGAAGCTCTTCCAAAAGTCCTATTGAAACCCATAGGACTTTTGGAAGAGCTTCTAAGTTAGCATCAATCATGCCGAGTCTCATGCTATCTCAACGTGAATAAAGGCCAAGGACTTCCCAAACTAGCAGGGCCATACTCATTAGCACCCCACTGGTCTTAAAGACACACTGACCCAGCAAGATTGAGTCCCTTGGGGGGTTTTCTGGGTAGTTGTGACCCACATACAAATTTCCCCATTTTCAAAAATTGAAGGTTGCTCTTTAAAATAATGTTTCGTTTCCAATTTGGTGGCATTTGTATGGGAGTCGAAACCTGGTTTCAAACAAGATTTCTTACCAGCTATAAGAAACCGTGATTTTGACCACGTGACCTGGTTGTATCTTTGAGGCTCGGCTAATACGCCAACTAATATTGTCCGACTGTACGATACGATTCGATCACAAAATGGTATCGAAGCGCAATTCACATTTTCGTTCTTCGAGACCACATGATCGAATCACATCGCACAGTCGTACGATTTTAAGCTGACGTGTATCCGAGCCTTTAGCGCTGCAGCCAAGGGGATTGGCTAGTCGGCCTTTGGGGACCTTCCCCAAATACCAGACGTCCTCAAGTTGGCCGAGAGAGTGGGGGTGTGCCCTGGGCGAGGCTTCTCCACAAGAAACTTCGTCTTCTTCTTATTCGATCGCTCCTGTTTCCTGTCATTATGGGCGCAGATGCGTCATGCTGTGGTTATGCGCCTAACTAAGAAAGTGAGACACAGCATGTCCGTCTTCGGTTGGAGAAAATCTTTGTAAGAGTTTCTAGAACATCTTCGTCTTCTTCGATCTGCACCGTTCTCAAGGCCATTATGGTCATAATGGGTAAAGTATGTATGTGTCTGTTTTCAGTTTTCATTAGTCTACCCGCTGCACACAGCCGACACATTCCGAATTCTGGAGGAGCTCAAAGGAGAACAAGTATGTGGAAGATTGTTTTTTTTAAAAGGCAGGAGAATGGACCAATAAGTCAGAAAGATTGTAGGATTATTCGGTATTAGGTTACTTTATAGTTACAGAGGGGATCTCAGTGATATACGGGTTGCTCCCAACTGGACAGCAAAGGGGAAAAGGCAGAGTCAAAGAGAGTGGCAGATTAGAGGAAATTAAAAGCACAGAACTTCCAGAAAGGTGTGGGAACTATTTATACAAAAGACACCCAGGTATCCCCACGGGGAGAGACTCGTGGAGGGGGCGTGGGTCGTCCAGCTCCCCGTATGGAGGCACGAGGCATGAACTTGATGTTAAAAGAATAAATTCAGTATTGTTATGAGCTGGGTGCGTTTTATTGAGTTCGTGAGTTTCCGGAGATGATTGTCTTTCTGGGCCTTAACTTTTGTTCGCTAGTGTAGATGGCAGTAAGCGAAGGGGAAAAGACAGAATCAAAGAGAGTGACAGATTTATAGGAAATTACTAAGCGGCGAAGCACACAACACAAACACACACACACACACACACACACACACACACACACACACACACACACACACCACACATTACATAAACACCACCCCCACCCCCGTATCCCCACGAGAAACAAATCCCAGCCCAGCTTCTCCATAATTAAAGCAGCACTCTGGACGTCGTGGTCGGAGACGACAGGTCTGCATGCATACATAAATAACATACATACATAAATAAATAAATACATACATACATACATACATACATACATACATAAATACATACATACATACATACCTACATTACATACATACATAACTGTTCTATGCTTGTATTTCATTTATTTGGTGGCACCGACCTGGAGAGATGGAAGGCAATGATTTCCCCGATGTGGGTGTCCTCTCAGACACACACAGACTGCTGACGTTGTGCACGTGATTTTCCCCCCCCCGGGGGGTGTACCTGCCACAGCCGATAATGCATCCCATAATCCCGCCCAAACTTTTAGGCCTTCTAGTTACTAGGCGTTGTTGCCTGTCTGTCGTTTCCGACCATGACTGCCAGATAGCAGAGCCAGGGGGCAAATGCTATTCGATATAGCGCGGCTGGGCGAGAATGAGTTTATAATAGTGGAGATGCCTTGCCCAGGGTACATCCCCACTCTCTCGGCCAAAGGGCTTTGAGGACAATAGCTGGCATTGAGGAAGGTCCCCAAAAGCCAACCAATCCCACTGGCTGCAGCACCAGAGCCAGTGCAAGGGCCTCCCCCCCCCTCGTTCGAGAGTCGTAGTCTTCCACAGAAAGACTAAGCTGTACCATGATATTCAAATACTGTAGAATACCATTTATAGTACAGCTCTCATTTACTATTAGCCCTTTCTGTACAGGCTAATGTCAACCAGTGATAAAAGCCATTTGAGTAAAAGGCCAAAAGTACTAGGCGTACCTTCAGAGAAACTACAGTATTACGAACGTATCTTTCTACATAATTATCTTTCTTATGAACACATCTTTCTACCAACAACATACAAGCCTCAGAACGCTGAAGAAGAAGCCCACGGGATGTGGGAGAAATAGTCATGTGAGTACAAACGTTTTTGTCTCTGTGGAAGGGAAACACTTGTTAAATGGGCAGAGGCTGGGAGTCTACATTCAAGTTAGTCCAGAAGGAAACCGTCTCTAAATCGCATAAAAAACGAGATGTTTCATTTTTCTTAATTATTTGAGACGGCTAAAAAATTACAAATGGCTCTGTTGTTGGTCCGTCACCAAGACGGACTATTGCGATGGGGCTGGTTTGTATTTTTGTTTGTTGGTTTGTTGTTGTTGGTTTTTTGGGGGGGTTTTTTCTGTCTGTCCCAAAGGATATCTCCCGAACCGCTTGACCGAATCGCTTCAAATTTTGTGTGAAGGTGTGCCTCCTTAATAAGAAGAGATCGGCGCAAACCATTTTGCCGTCGTGACCTTGACCTTGACGTATGACCTTGAAAACTGAAAATCTATTTTTATTTTTAGCCATATCTCGGGCACCGATCAACATAGGATGTTGAAACTTGGTATGAAGCTGGTTTGGCTTATGCCCGTTCTGATGATGGCATACCGATCAAGGTCAAGGTCAAGGTCAAAAAGATCGCTGGAGCCTGAAAATCGGAGGGTCATTTTTTCTCCTTCTGTCTGTCCCAAGGATATCTTTCGAACGGGTTGACAGAATCACGTCAAATTGTGGTGTGCTGGTGTGTCAACATGAGAGGAAGGCATCCCGCGCAAACAAACCATGTTTGCCGTCGTTTGACCTTGACCTTGGCGTAAATGACCTTGAAAAAGGACGAAAATCTTTCAGGGGCCATAACTCCCACACCGTTAGTGTTAGAGTCTTCAAATTTGGTATGGAGGTACTTTGGCTTATGCCCGTTCTGATGGTGACATACCGATCAAGGTCAAGGTCACGGTCCGGGCGATCCGTAGGCCTTGAAAGTGGTAGGGGTCTACACATTGGGTTTTAAGCCATATTTTCCACATTTGTACTTGACAGAAGCGCTTCAGATTGTGTGTGGTACTGTATAACCTAGAGTAGAAAACATCCGAGCATAAATTATCAACATGCTGACCTTGACCTTGAAGTGTGACCTTGAAAACCGAAACTTCCTTCTTTGCACTATATATTTCTTCTTCAAGCTGTATCTCGTGAACTAAAAGACAGAATCCATTCCAATTTTGTGTCAGGATGTGACATGTCTACAAGGTGCGTGGCATTGCTGGTGACGGACATGTCTGCCGCCTCGGCCGGACGCCCTTGTCTGTTTTGTTGTTGTTGAGTGGAGGTTTTACGTCCTCATGGAGGCGGAAAGCCCTTAGGGACAAGTTGTTCTGGTGCTGGGTCGATGTAACTGGTATTGATAGTATGATGTTTTTTTAAAAAAAAAGTATTATAATCAAAAATAAATCGCCTCTTATATCCGATCAATACAAAGATTATATCCGTTTAAAGACAGAATTTACGTAAAAGTGTGTCTTTAAACTGTTGATGTTCATCAGGATATAAGTGACGATGTTTTACTATAATATTTCTCAAACATCACACTACCAAAACCAGTTGGATTTTTTTAGCCGTCTCAAATAAAATTTAAAAACATGACAAATCTCGTTTTCTAGGCGATTTAGAGACGGTTTCCTTCTGGGGGTATATTATGAGCACAGTCTCTCTGGTACATCTGCCAGAACTCTGGCTTAAAAGGTGTCGTGTACAGAATAATACATTATCTTGAGAACAAAAAAGATATAACAGGTCATTATTTAGTGGCAGGTTTTTGTTCGTTGCTGTTGCTGAGGTTTTTTTGTTTGTTTGTTTTGTTTGTTTAGGCTGCTTATGTTGTTTTGATTTTGGTTGTTTGTTGGGGGGTTTCCGTGGATGGAAGTTCAGTTTAACGTCGCGTATCGGCTTTCGCCATGTACGGACGGGCTGAACAAACCAACCATGGTATAAACAAAAAAATTATGTTCCTGAATCACTGTCTTAGCCAAAAGGCCGAGAAGCGATCCGGATCTTTATAACAAAGGGTTTTCCGTGTAGCAGTTGTTCCTTATATACCGGGGTGGGTGTTGCTGTTGGTGTGTAAGTGTTGGTATGTTGTTGTATTTTCTGTGCAGTCATATTTTATAAGTTGCATATTTCCCATAGTTTTCGTGTGATGTGCTGTTTTATTACTGTCTTAATTGATAAATGTTTTTATTCAATTTTTTTATTTTATGTATGACACTAATAACTATATCATTATGTGCTTAGTATAAGTTTTCGTGTGATGTGCTGTTTTATATTGTCTTAATTGATAAATGTTTTTTATTCAATTTGTGATTTCGTGTATGACACTAATAACTATATCATTATGTGCTTAGCATAAGATATGCATGTTGAATCTTTTACTATTTAATATGATGCTGTTAAACTATCTATGTGTGTTTTATTGTTTTTCTTGCAATTCATATATGTTGAACCTTTTTCATGATTTGTAATGCCTTTATTATACTTTTGTAAAGCGCGATGAGTCCAATGTGGGGTATCGCGCTATATAAGTATCCCTATTATTATTATTATTATTATTATATTATTATTATTATTATATTAATGAGGAAAAAACTATAGCTTTTTCTGAACAAAAACACTTAAAGCCTTTTAAACTGGATTTTCGTGGCTCAGAACGGGTCTCTCTCACGTCTTTTTTACCCTTTTTCGCCCATCAATGCATTACTGTTTAGAACAAACGCAAGCTAAGAGTGTTAAACCCCCGGAAGGTAATATCATTCTACTTGGACAAAAGCCGAAACGTTCTATTCACCCCTCAAAATGAATATTTTGATACCGGGGTGTCTTTTGTGTAAATAGTTCCCCACCTTCTGGAACTCTTGTGCTTGTAGCTTTCTCTAATCCGCCACTCTCATTGGCTCTGCCTTTTCCATTTACTTACTATCATCTACTATCTTTCTGCATTAACGGTCCATTCTCCTAGCCTTTTTTTTTCAAGAAACACTTCCAAAAACATTTCCTCCAGCCGAAGTCGGACTTGCTGGGCATAACTATTTCTTAGTTAGCGCATAACGGCAGCACGACGCATCTGAGTCATAGTTTGACAGTGTCAAACCTGTCCTGAGCGATGGAAGAAGAAGAAGAAGAAGAAGAAGAAAAGAAGAAAACCCAACTGATACTATCTTTTGACTTTTTACCCGAAAAGAATGATTGTGCCTTTTGGCATTTTTTGCTGAATAATGGTCCTTGTATATTCACATAAAAACATACCATATAACGAAACAAAACACTAACCATTTCGGCTTAAAGAGCACACGCTGTCCCCCTGCCAGTGTCATGATCAGTTTGAAGTTTGCCCCTCCGATGGTTTTGTCAGGGAATTCTACCTTCTCTATCTTAGCTGTGGCCATGGTCCGCAATACTGCCCCTGTGAAAGACAGATAGGACGAAAAGAAGGAAGGAAAGAATGGGGAAAAGTGCATATATAAATAGTCTAGTTTTTCAAAATAACAAACGGTTCTTAAAGGTTTCCCCTATGACGGTTTTGTCATAGGGGAAAACCTTTACAGAACCGTTTGTTATTTTGAAAAACTAGACTATTTATATATGCACTTTTCCCCATTCTTTCCTTCCTTCTTTTCGTCCTATCTGTCTTTCACAGGGGCAGTATTGCGGACCATGGCCACAGCTAAGATAGAGAAGGTAGAATTCCCTGACAAAACCATCGGAGGGGCAAACTTCAAACTGATCATGACACTGGCAGGGGGACAGCGTGTGCTCTTTAAGCCGAAATGGTTAGTGTTTTGTTTCGTTATATGGTATGTTTTTATGTGAATATACAAGGACCATTATTCAGCAAAAAATGCCAAAAGGCACAATCATTCTTTTCGGGTAAAAAGTCAAAAGATAGTATCAGTTGTTTTTCTTCTTCTTCTTCTTCTTCTTTTCTTCTTCTTCTTCGCTCAGACAGTTTCCTATCAATGGTCTGAGCGCAGATGCGTCGTGCTGCCGTTATGCGCCTAACTAAGAAATTAGTTCTTAGGCCCAGCAAGTCCGACTTCGGCTCGAGGAAAACTTTCAGGAAAGTGGTTCGTGAAAAAAAAGGCAGGAGAATGGACCGGTTAAAGCAGAAAGATAGTAGATGACAGTAGTCAAAGGGAAAAGGTAGAGTCAAAGAGGAGTGGCATATTAGAGGAAGTTACAATAACAGAACTTCCAGAAGGTTTGGGAAACTATTTACACAAAAGACACCCCGGTATCAAAATATTCATTTTGAGGATAGAACGTTTCGGCTTTTGTCCAAGTAGAATGATATTACCTTCCGGGGGTTTAACACTCTTAGCTTGCGTTTGTTCTAAACAGTAATGCATTGATGGGCGAAAAAGGGTAAAAAAGACGTGAGAGAGACCCGTTCTGAGCCACGAAAATCCAGTTTAAAAGGCTTTAAGTGTTTTTGTTCAGAGAGCTATAGTTTTCTCATACATTAATAACTAATAATAAGAATACCTAATACTAATAATAATAATAATAGGGCAGATACGTATATCGCGCGATACCCCACATTGGACTTCATCGCGCTTTACAAAAGTATATAAAAGGCATTACAAATCATGAAAAAGGTGCAACATAATTATATGAATTGCATAAACAACAACAACAACAACACACATAATAGTTAACAGCATCATATTAAATAGTAAAAGATTCAACATGCATAGCTTATGCAAAGCACATAATGATATAGTTATTAGTGTCATACATAAAATCACAAATTGAATAAAAAAAACATTTATCAATTAAGACAATATAAAACAGCACGTGACACGAAAACTATAAACAAAGCCCATAATGATATAGTTATTAGTGTCATACATAAAATAAAAAAATTGAATAAAAACATTTATCAATTAAGACGATATAAAACAGCACATCACACGAAAACTATGGGAAATATACAACTTATAAAATATGACTGCACAGAAAATACAACAACATACCAACACTTACACACCAACAGCAACACCCACCCCGGTATATAAGGAACAACTGCTACACGGAAAACCCTTTGTTATAAAGATCCTGATCGCTTCTCGGCCTTTTGACTAAGAAAGTGATTCAGGAACATAAATTTTTTGTTATACCATGGTTTGTTTGTTCAGCCCGTCCGTCGTACATGGCGAAAGCCGATACGCGACGTTAAAACGGCAACTTCCATCCCCACGTGAAAAACCCCCCAACAAACAACCAAAAATCAAAAACAACATAAACAGCCTAAAAACAAACACCAAACAAACAAACAAAAACCTCAGCAACAGCAACGAACAAAAACCGCCACTAAATAATGACCTGTTATATATCTTTTGTTCTCAAGATAATGTATTCTTCTGTACAACGGACACCTTTTAAGCCAGAGTTCTGGCAGATGTCCCAGAGAGACTGGTGCTCATAATATACCCCCAGAAGGGAACCGTCTCTAAATAGCCTAGAAAACAAAAAATTTCATTTTCTTAATAATTTGAGACGACTAAAAAAAATTCCAAATGGTATTGATAGTATGATGTTTAAGAAATATAATAGTAAAAAATCGCCACTTATATCCTGATGAAACATCAACAGTTTAAAGACACACTTTTACGTAAATTCTGTCTTTAAACGGACATAATCTTTGTATTTGATCAGGATGTAAGTGGCGATTTTGTTTTTGACTATAATACTTTTTTAAACATCATACTACCAATACCACTTACATCCCCCCAGCACCAGGAACAACTTATCCCTAAGGGCTTTCCGCCATGAGGACGTAAAACCTCCATTCAACAACCAACAACAACAAGGGCGTCGCCGAGCGGCAGACAATCATGTCCGTCACCAGCAATGCCACGCACTTGCGACACCCCCCATCCTGACACAAAATTGGAAGGGATTCTGTCTTCTAGTTCACGAGATACAGCTTAGAGAAGAAACATATAGCCCAAAGAAGGAAATTTCGGTTTTCAAGGTCACACTTCAAGGTCAAGGTCAGCATGGTGATAATTTATGCTCGGATGTTTTCTTCTCTAGGGTATACAGTACCACACACACAATCTGAAGCGCTTCTGTCAAGTACCAATGTGGAAAATATGGCTTAAAACCCAATGTGTAGACCCCTACCACTTTCAAGGCCTACGGATCGCCCGGACCGTGACCTTGACTTGATCGGTATGCCACCATCAGAACGGGCATAAGCCAAAGTACCTTCATGCCAAATTTGAAGACTCTAACACTAACGTTGTGGGAGTTATGGCCCCTTAAAGATTTTCGGTTTTCAAGGTCATACGCCAAGGTCAAGGTCACGACGGCAATATGGTTTGCGCGGATGCCTTCCTCTCATGGTGACACACCAGCACACACAATTTGACGTGATTCTGTCAACCCGTTCGAAAGATATCCTTGGGACAGACAGAAGGAGAAAAAATGACCCTCCGATTTTCAGGCCTCAGCGATCTTTTTGACCTTGACCTTGACCTTAATCGGTATGCCATCATTAGAACGGGCATAAGCCAAACCACCTTCATACCAAGTTTCAACATCCTATGTTGATCGGTGCCCGAGATATGGCTAAAAATAGATTTTCGGTTTTCAAGGTCGTACGTCAAGGTCAAGGTCACGACGGCAAAATGGTTTGCGCCGATCTCTTCCTATTAAGGTGGCACAACCTTCACACAAAATTTGACGCGATTCGGTCAAGCGGTTCGGGAGATATCCTTGGGGACAGACAGAAAACCCCCCAAAAAAAAACAAACAACAACAAACAAACAAAAATACAGACAAACCAGCCCATCGCAATAGTCCGTCTTGGTGACGGACTAACAACAAAGATACCAGTTAGAATTTTTTAGCCGTCTCAAATAATTAAGAAAATGAAAAATCTCGTTTTCTAGGCGATTTAGAGACGGTTTCCTTCTGGACACTCTTGAATGTAGACTCCCAGCCTCTGCCATTAACATGTGTTTCCCTTCCACGGAGACAAAAACTGTTTCTACTCACATGACTATTTCTCCCACATCCCGTGGTCTTCTTCAGCGTTCTGAGGCTTGTATGTTGTTGGTAGAAAGATGTGTTCATAAGAAAGATAATTATGTAGAAAGATACGTTCGTAATACTGTAGTTTCTCTGAAGGTACGCTAGTACTTTTGTCCCTTTACTCAAATGGCTTTTATCACTGGTTGACATTAGCCTGCAGAAAGGGCCTATAGTAAATGAGAGCTGTACTATAAATGGTATTCTACAGTATTTGAATATCATGGCTACAGCTTAGTCTTTCGTGGAAGACTCTCGAACGAGGGAGGCCCTTGCACTGGCTCTGGTGCTGCAGCCAATTGGATTGGTTGGCCTTTGGGGGACCTTCCCCAAACGCCAACTCTCGTCACTCAAATCCCTTTGACCGAGAGAGTGGGGATGTACCCTGGGCAAGGCATCTCCACTATTATAAACTCATTCTCGCCCAGCCCGCTAGATCGGAATAGCAATTTGCCCCCTGCCCCCCCCCCTGCTCTGCTATCTGGCAGTCATGGTCGGAAACGACAGACAGGCAACAACGCCTAGTAACTAGAAGGCCTAAAAGTTTGGGCGGGATTATGGGATGCATTATCGGCTGTGGCAGGTACACCCGGGATCACGTGCACAACGTCAGCAGTCTGTGTGTGCTGAGAGACACCCACATCGGGGAAATCATTGCCTTCCATCTCTCCAGGTCGGTGCCACCAAAATAAAGGAATACAAGCATAAACAGTATGTATGTATGTATGTATGTATGTCTGTAGTGATGTACGTATGTATGTATGTATGTATGTATGTATGTATGTATGTATGTATGTATGTATGTATGCATGCAGACCTGTCGTCTCCGACCACGACGTCCAGAGTGCTGCTTTAATTTATGGAGAAGCTGGGCTGGGATTTGTTTCTCGTGGGGATACGGGGGTGGGGGTGGGGTATGTATATGTGTGGTGTGTGTGTGGTGTGTGTGTGTGTGTGTGTGTGTGTGTGTGTGTGTGTGTGTGTGTGTGTGTGTGTGTGTGCTTGTAATTTGTGTGTAATGCTGGCACGGCTCGTAATGATTCTGCTCTGTCATTCTCTTTGACTTCTGCCTTTTTCCCCCCTTTGATTACTGCCATCTACACTAGCCAACAAAAGTTAAGGCCCAGAAAGACAATCATCTCCGAAAACAACTCACGAACTCAATAAAACGCACCCAGCTCATAACAAAACTGAATTTATTCTTTTAACATTCAGTTTCATGCCTCGTGCCTACCATACGGGAGCCTGGACGACCCCGCCCCCTCCACGAGTCTCTCCCCTTGGGGGTACCGGGGGGATCTTGCGTAAAAATAGTTCTCCCGACCTTGTGGAAGTTCTACTGTGCTTGTAACTCCCTCTAATCTGCCACTCTCTTTGACTGCATTTCCCCTTTGCTGTCCAGGTGGGAGCAACCCCGTATATCACAGAGATGCCTCTGTGACTATAAAGTACCTAATACCTAATATTCTACAATCTTTCTGACTTATTTGCCCATTCTCCTGCCTTTTTTAAAAAAACAAATCTTCCAAATATATTGTTCTCCTTTGAGCTCCTCCACAATCGGAATGTGTCGACTGTGTGCAGCGGGGAGACTAGTGAAAACTGAAAACCGGACACATACGTACCTTGCCCATTAATGCCACATGGCCTTGGAACGCAGATCGAAGAAGAAGAAGATGTTCTAGAAACTCCTACAAAGACTTTCTCCAGACGAAGACGGACATGCTGGACCTAACTATTTCTTTAGTTAGGCGCATAACGGCAGCACGACGCATCTGCGCCCATATGGATACGGAAACCGAGCGCCCTCTCGAAGAAGAAGAAGACGAAGTTTCTTGTGGAGATGCCTTGCTCAGGGCACACCCCCACTCTCTCGGCCAACTTGAGGACGTCTGGTATTGGGGAAGGTCCCCAAAGGCCGACTAGCCAATCCCCTTGGCTGCAGCGCTAAAGGCTCGGATACACGTCAGCTTAAAATCGTACGACTGTGCGATGTGATTCGATCATGTGGTCTCGAAGAACGAAAATGTGAATTGCGCTTCGATACCATTTTGTGATCGAATCGTATCGTATCGTACAGTCGTACGATTTTAGCTGACGTATTAGCCGAGCCTCAAAGATACACCAGGTCACGTGTCAAAATCACGGGTTTATAGCTGGTAAGAAATCTTGTTTTGAACAGGTTTGACTCCCATGCAAATGTCCCCGAATTGAAAACGAGACATCATTTTAAAGAGCAGCCTCAATTTGAAGTTGGGCACATGTGTATGTGGGTCACAGCTACCCAGAAAACACCCCACTAAGGGACTTAATCGTGGTGCGTCAATGTGTCTTTAAGAACCAGTGGTGCCTAATTATGTGGCCTGCTAGTTTGGGAGTCCTGGGCCTGTATCACGTTGAGATAGCATGAGACTTAGCATCGGTGCTAACTTAGAAGCTCTTCCAAAAGTCCTATTAAATCCAATTAGGACTTTGGAAGAGCTTCTAAGTTAGCATGATGCTAAGTCTCGTGCTATCTCAACGTGAATACAGGCCCTGGTCAGTTATTAAAACAAACACTATAAAGATGCACCAAAGGTGCGCGGTAAAACCAGTCTGCACACGAAAAAAACCCACAACAAACCCATCCACGTTTTTATGTACTTGTTGGGGAAAAAACAGTTACAGACACACTGACCTACCACGATTAAGTCCCAGTAAAACCAGTATGCACCAAAACCCCCCACCAAACCCACCCACGTTTTTTGTGGTTGTTGGGAAAACCAGTTAACGACACCACTGACTCACCACGATTAAGTCCCTTTGGGTTTTTTTTCTGGGTAGCTGTGACCCACATACAAATTCCCCCAACTTCAAATTGAGGCTTCTCTTCAAAGTGATGCTTTCATTTTCAATTTGGGGGCATTTGCATGGAAGTCAAACCTGGTCAAAACAAGATTTCTTACCAGCTATAAGAGGGAAAACAACGTGAAAAACCGGTGATTTTGAACACGTGATGTGGTGGGTCTTTAAGAGTAAGTAATCTCTCCTCTCGGTCTCTCTCTGTCTGTTTCCCACCCTGTCTCTCTGTATGTATGTATGTGTGTATATGTGTTTCTCTCTCTCTCTCTCTCTCTCTCTCTCTCTCTCTCTCTCTCTCTCTCTCTCTCTCTCTCTCTCTCTCTCTCTCTCTCTCTTCTCTCTCTCTCTCTCCTCTCTCGTCATCTTATCCTCGCTCTGTGTGAATGTGCGTGCGTGCGTGCGATGCGTGTGTCCGCGCTGCGCGCGCGCGTGCGTGTGTGTGGTGTGTTGTGTGTATGTGTGCGTAACGTGCGTGTGTGTGTGTGTGTGTGTGTGGGGGTGTGTGTGTGTGTTGTGTGCGTGCGTGCGCGTGCGTGCCGCGCGCGTGTGTGTGTGTGGTGTGTCAGTGGTGTGTGTGTGTATGCGCGCGCGCGCGCGTGTGTTTGTGTGTGTGTGTGTGTGTGTGTGTGTGTGTGTGTGTGTGGTGTGTGTGTGTGTGCAGAATTCCTAGGGTTCCGTAAAACCCCACTAGCAGTGGGACGCATACTGGACATCCAGAAAGACATTATGGATGCAGCCTCCCCTAGTCTCCAGCCTTGGATCCACTACAGACGTAATATAAGTCTCTGTCTGTCTATGTTTTGGCTCTCTCCTCAGCCCCCCCCCTCACTCTCTCTCTTCTCTCTTCTCTCTCTATCTCTCTCTCTCTCTCTCTCTCTCTCTCATCATCTTCTCTCTCTCTCTCTCTCTCTCTCATATGTATTGAATACATCCCTTCATTCACGTGGGGCACTGGCCTAGCCACGAATAAATCATATTACGATTACGGAATCCCCGTCTCTCTGCCACAAACTTACATTTATGCGATAGTAGTGTAGGCTATATAATAGGCCGAACTACAAACGCGCTAGAGAGAGGAGAGGGGGATACGAGATAGATAGATTGAGACACAGATAGTGCGAGAGAGAGAGAGAGAGAGAGAGAGAGGTGAGAGAGAGAGAGAGAGAGAGAGAGAGAGAGAGAGAGAGAGAGAGAGAGAGAGAGGACACAACAGAGAGAGGCATGTTGCCGTATGCAGGCAAAAAAACAGGTCGTGTATTGTGTCGTGTGAGGGACCCATGTATGCATACTAGACTACAAGATAACAGAGAAAGAGAGAGAGAGAGAGAGCGCAGAGAGAGAGAGGAGAGAGAGAGAGAAAGACTGAGAGAGAGAGAGAGAGCGAGAGAGAGAACACTGACCATTGAACACTGAAAAACTGAAGAGGGAGAGAGAGAGAGAGAAACAGAAACGAAAAAAACGAAATTTTATTTAACCAGGGAACATGGGATAAGCAAGTTACATGCTTTTTATCACCCAGCCCTTGAGAGAGATAGAGAGACGAGAGTCGAGATAGAGAGAGAGAGAGAGAGAGATAGAGAGAGAGAGAGAGAGACGAGAGAGAGGACAGAGAGTGAGAGAGAGAGAGAGAGAGAGAGAGAGAGAGAGAGGGATGGAGGGGGGGGGACACAAAGAGACAGAAAGACAGACAGACAGAGAAAAAGAAGAACGTGTAATGAAATGTTGGAAACCTAATGCAGGCAACAAGTCGTGCGTGAGGGATCTCTGCGCAGCGCATGGCGGCGAGGTAGAGGGGGGGCTGATGCTGTGGCTCCCTGACCACGTGTCTTTCCGACTCAATGTGCACCCCTGGGGAAGAATGTGCCCTGCTGTGAAGAACCACACCTTCCTCTTCACAAACCGGTAGGCATAACCCATCCAAGTCAAGTCAAAAAGTCAAATCAAAAAGTTTATTTAAAAAAAACCCAGGGGTCCACATGAAAAATGTTACACATCACAATGTAACCAATAGAATAACACAATTCGCTTATCATCAATAGACAGAAACACAACGGCATAACATGGCATACAAAGGCATATAAACTGTCACACACAGCCTAACATCCGCACACACATAGCACCAGTTTACTAAACACCAAAAAAGTGGAGCTTAATTAACCTATGAAATGGGCTATGTAACTCGAGAAGTAGCGGAAACATGTATGTTTATGTTTTAGAAAGCTTTCAAAATGATTTTTATGAAACAAGCTAAAGCGGTTGAGAATTCGACTGTTTCTTGTTTGAAATAATCCAATTCATCCATCCATCTATGTATCCATCCCGTCCTTTCATTTGTCCGTCCGTCTGCCTGTCAGTCTGTCCGTCTGTCCATCCATTCATGGGTAGGTCACCCCCCGATTGGCCATTTCCCATCTCGCCCTTTCTTTGATCTATGCCGCATGCCTCCTCACGACGTGATTTCCCTTTGACGAGGAGTGCCATTTCACCCTTTCAAAAGTTCTGTTTCGCCCTTTTGTCACGGCATGAAATTCATAATCTTTTGTCCTTGGGTGTAATGGGAGGGGATAGGCAAAAGTCAATCCATCCCTTTGGCTGCAGCACTAAAGCCAGTGCAAAGACCCCCTCGTTTCAAAGTCTTCCACAAAAGACGAGGAAACAGTTTAACGTTCCGCTTGACCTGAAAGAGGCACACAATGAGACATTTGTGATTACATAGATCAGAAGAGGGAAAAGAGAGGGGACGTGGAGAAAGAGGGAGACTTCTTTTGTAAATTAACGATCAACATATTCCACAAAAGACTTAACTGTACCATAATGTTCCATTACTGTAGAAAACCCCCAAAACATCCATTGTACATTATGTTAACCAATAATAAAAGCCATTCGAGGAAAGGGCATTGGTAGCCTACAGATACCTACACAAAATAAACTAGACATACACAGACAGAACAAACAGACAGACAGATGGACAGACAGAGAGGTGCCCCGCAGGGGTGCATGTGGGTCTGTCTGAAGCCTGAGTTCAGGCAATTTGATGCAGATTCAGGCAGTGGTTTGCCTGAAGAGAAGGCTCTTCTATGAGCTTGTGCTGTTGAGGTAGCAGCTGCATCAAGTGTTATGATGGAAAGTTCAGGCAAAAGCTTGCACTGCATTCACCAATGTCACTGATGTCCACTGGTCAGTGGTTTGCCTGAAGAGAAGGCTCTTCTATAGGGACTTGTGCTGTTGAGGTAGCAGCTGTATCAAGAAAAGTTCCGGCAAAAGCTTCACTGCATGTACCCATGTCACTGATGTCCACTGGTCAGTGGCTTGCCTGAAGAGAAGGCTCTTGTGTGGGCTTGTGCTGTTGAGGTAGCAGCTGCATCAAGGGTTATGATGGAAAGTTCAGGCAAAAGCTTCACTGCATGTACCAATGTCACTGATGTCCACTGGTCAGTGGTTTGCCTGAAGAGAAGGCTCTTCTATGGGCTTGTGCTGTTGAGGTAGCAGCTGTATCAAGGGTTATGATGGAAAGTTCAGGCAAAAGCTTGAGTCACTGCATGCACCCATGTGTCAGCGAGTGCGAATGTATTTCGATAACACTTAATGAAACAATCACAGAGGGAGAGAGAGAGAGAGAGAGAGAGAGAGAGATGCGAGAGAGAGAGAGAGAGAGAGAGGAGAGAGAGACCATGAGAGAGAGAAGAGAGAGAACTTTGCTCGTTTCTTTTAATTAATTTGTTCAGGTGGCATCCCCGCTCTATGGGCCATGGGGCCTTCAGTACAGTTGGCGTTAGGCCAGAGGGGCTGTAGACTAAAGCGGTCAGTGCAAATGCCTCCCAGTATCGATGTAATTAGTTTTGACAAAGGTTTAAAAGCGATGCAATATTTTCCATAACTGTAGTAAAACACACACAAAACACACTTTATTACCAGTTTGCTTTAGACCCAAGCCGGAGGCTAATAATATCAACCAATAACTAAAAGAGATTATTACACATCAGTTATTTGTCTTCATCTATGTAGATAGTGGTGTTCTCAAACAGAGAATAAACTTCTTGGTGTGTGTGTGAGTGGGGGGTGGAGGTGGTAATGGTTAACCTAGCTCGCCAATTTGACCGCCAGGTGGCATAGCGCTCGAGTGGGGCTAATCCTCTCTATATTCTTACTTGGGGATAAAGAGAGAGAGAGAGAGAGAGAGAGGAGAGAGAGAAAGAGAGAGAGAGAGAGAGAGAGAGAGAGAGAGAGAGAGAGAGAGAGAGCGAGAGAGAGAGGGAAGTCCTTCCTGCTCTCTCTCTCTCTCTCTCTCTCTCTCTCCTCTCTCTCTCTCTCTTATCTCTGCTTCTCTCTCTCTCTCTCTCTCTCTCACTACGCCCAACTAAGAATATAGCGTGATAAGCCCCTAGTGGATTGACTGCCCCCTGGCGGTAAAATGCGCGTTCTAAGTTGCTCATTGTGTGTGTGTGTGTGTGTGTGTGAGAGAGAGAGAGAGAGAGAGAGGAGATAGAGAGAGAGAGAGAGAGGGAGAGAGAGGGAGAGAGAGAGAGAGAGGAGAGAGGAGAGATCAGAGAGGAGCACACACACACACACACACAGATGTTTCCTAGTCAATTACGTCGTCTAACAATAATCTCAAGATTGCAAATGGAAGCAACCATTATTCTGGAAAACTTTGCTCGTTTTATTATTTTAATAACTTGTTCAGCACAGCTGTTTCGTAAGGAACTTTTACTTTATATATATTTTCAGAAGGGTTTTTTCAAGCCAACTTTAGTTTACCATAAGTAACTTTTCATAAACAATAGTCAAGAATAATGTTGTAGTATGTGACTATATTAGTTGCATTCAGTATAGATGTTGCTAGATGTTTTTTTCACTCGGGGTTAATTGTATTTATATTTTGCGATACTAAGTGTATTATTCAAAAAACATTTTGTACTAAATATGTTGCACGATACTGCTCAACAAAAATAAGGTGGTTTTTTAACCATAAATCTGATAGAAGAAATATATATTAAAAATACAACGAAGAACAAGCAGACACGATCTTGTTACAAACACATGCCTGATGCAGGTTTTTTTAATTCTAAGATTCCTAGATTCAGTCTCTTAACTTAACAGTTTGATTTTGTGTGGGACGGAACAGCTGCGTCAGGTTGGCATCCCCACACTATAAAAAGAACAAAGAAATAAAGTGCAACGCCGAGCGGCTGCAAAGTCCCCCCGCAGCATCGCCGAGCTACTCAGAAATCGAGAGAGAGAGAGAGAGAGAGAGAGAGAGAGAGAGAGAGATTGAGAGAGAGAGAGAGTAGGGCGAGAGAGAGAGAGGAGAGAGAGAGAGAGAGAGAGAGAGAGACGAGAGAGAGAGCAACCACAGAGCTACAAAGCTGTTTCATGGCGCATGTGTGTTCGGACCCGTGATTTGAGCGCGCGCGATCATGCGCACACGAGCGCACAGAAAAAAAATCATGACAACTGTGTTATAGACCATTCATCAAGAAATGTGAAAAAAACTGCATTGAAACTACATGCAAAACTTCGTGAGATATTAGCGATTATGTGTTTTTGTGTTTGAACCCCGTAACTGGCGCGACCTTGACCTTAATGTAAAATGAAATATATCAGTGGATACCTTGCATCTTGGCAAACTAGTATACCAAATTTGATGATGATAGACTGAATAGTTTTTGAGAAAAACGGACGAATAGCCGGACGGAGGCACGGACGGACGGCCGGAGGCACGCCGGACGGATCAGACAGAAACAATAGCTCCCCGAACCTTCGGCTCGGGGACTAATTACACTATCGAGGGCAACAGGCTTACAGCCTATAGCCTCTGCGAATCTGTGAAGAAGAAAAAAACGAGGCCAAAAGGGCTGTAGCAGAAAGAACCAGTACAAATGCCTCCCAGTATCGATGTAATTAGTTTTCACAAAGGTTTAAGCTATACAATATTTCCATGACTGTATAAAAAAACAACGTTATTAAAGCTTACCAGTTTACTTTAGACCTAAGCTGGAGGCTGATATCAATTAATAACTAAAAGACTAATGAATATTATCAGTTATTTTTATTTCTGCAACAGAGAATAAACTTCTTGGTGTTTGTGTGTGTGTGTGTGTGTGGTGTGTGTGTGTGCGTGAGTGTGTGTGTGTGTGTGTGTGTGTGTGTGTGTGTGTGCCATGCGGTTATGTGTGTGTGTGTGTGTGTGTCGTGTGCATGCAGTTATGATGTGTGCAAAGTGTGAGAGTGCGTGTCGCGTGCGCATGTGTATATAGTATATAGAGATAGAGATATAAGAGAGAGAGAGAGAGGAGAGAGAGAGAGAGACACAGAGAGAGAGAGAGAGAGAGAGCGAGAGAGAGAGAGAGAGAGGGAGAGAGAGAGAGACGAGAGAGAGAGAGAGCTCGAGAGAGATGAGATCAGAGAGAGGAGAGAAGAGAGCATGAGAGAGAGAGGAGTTGACACGACAGAGAGAGAGAGAGAGAGGACAGAGAGAGAGGAGAGGAGAGGAGAGAGAGAGAGAAGTAGACGACAGAGAGAGAGCACGGGAGAGAGAGAGAGAGAGGTCACGGAGAGAGATGGGTGGGGAGAGAGAGAGAGAGAGAGAGAGATCAGAGAGAGAGAGAGAGACAGAGAGAGAGAGAGAGAGAGATGAGGAGAGAGAGAGAGAGAGACGAGAGAGATGAGAGAGAGAGAGAAGAGAGAGAGAGAGAGAGAGAGCAGAAAGAAACAGAGATCATTAAAACGAATGTCTTAACCACGGCTACCCATTGGACTTTCTGGGACAGCTCTTTTGTGCATTTTAAAACTGTAAACGCATCACCAGCAACCCAGCTGGTATCTACCGGTACCGGTACATTGAAAAAAATACCGGTATAATAATACCGGTACGGAGATCCGCACCGGTACCTAGCTCTGTCTCGGATGTGTGATTATATCAGTGTGTTGATAATCGTAAATTGTTTGTTCGTGTCTTAAGGCTAGTGATTGGTTGATTGTGGGTGGCACGTGTGGCATAACCACATTGAAACAAGAAACATGGCAATCTTGTACTTTAGACATGGGGGCAGTGGGTGGATGCCTCGTGCCTCCATACGGGGAGCCCCTTCCACGAGTCTACCTACCAGTTCAGCCAAACATTGGCGTTTGCATTGATTGCCACTAATTTTGACACATGATCAATTTTGTCGTTTCAAGTAAGATTATTAGGCCTAACAAATTTCGCGAAATTTCATTTTATTTTCTCGTTCAACAGAGTGAACACCACAGAAGATATCTGCAGAATGGCTAAAAGCTGGAGCTTCCTGAGGAACAGGGCAGATTATTTCCTCAACTTGGTGGATGCGGCCATACTGCAGTACTTGATACAGAGTTCTGACCGCAAGTTATACGTCGGTACAGGCAACACACCCGATTTCATGCCAGTTCTGGACAATGCAAAAAGGTGAGGCCAGTACAGGCACTTGATTGCAAGACAAATTGAGTTGTTTTTGTTCCTGTATTCCATACTTTCCTTCAGTATTCTGTGCAAAAAAAATGTTGAGCAGAAGAAAAAAATATATAAGTGCCTGTACTTTTGTGTTGGTGGTAGAGAGACTGTCCATCCTTACAATTTCAGCAGCAATGGCAGAGAGGAAAAGGCAATCCATTCCTGTAAGAAGATAAATACAAATAACTGAATATTTGGAATGAACATCCACATAAACAAAAGCAAACGATCAATGAAAATCTGCATGGGTGGACAGTAAATAGTAATAATTCAGTACAAGAAAGGTGAAACGGTACGCATTTGATAACGGTAAAAAGACAAAAAAAGGATTCTTAGTTTGAGTGGTTGTAGGCACCTTTAAATCTTCTTCTTAGTAGACTATTTTGATTGTATGATGTAAGAAATGCATCAAATTAGGAAAAAAGGATTTTCTATCCGTTTTGTTTTCCTGTTTTGTTTTTCTGTCTTTTTTTTCTTTTTCTCTTTTCCCTTTTCCCCCATTCATTTTGGTTATAAGGAAAAAAACACCTTCAAAATGTTTTCTTATATCCAAGCTTCGGATATAAGAAAAGTCTGATATGAAAAAATCAAAAAAATCATCTCCCTTCAATTTATCTTATAACCGAGTTTTGCTGTATTTAGATTTTATGATGTAAAACATGAGTCAAAGGTCGCAAGTTTCTTTATTGTCCATTAGCATTATACAAACGCAAATACAAAATTGTCTTCCACTGTGTAAAATAAGTTATACATCCAAAATAGAATATTGATTAAAAACAAGAAACAGAAATTTACATTTAAACAAATACGTAACATGTAACTCTCACACCACACCCAATAATTCATCTGCTATCCGCTGTCTTGCTCGCTCATCATGCAAAAACACATCCATGTCTGCCTTCATTTTTTGTTTTTAATTCTCTGTTCTGTTCTTTTTTTTCCTCCTTTGTTTTGAATTTTTTCCTTTTTTTTTTCATGCCACCAAAATTAGGTAAAAGCATTTCTTTCTTTCGTATTATGTTTCTGTTTGTCTTTTATTTTCTTTCCAAGGCATTGTCTCTTTTTCTCTTTTATTTTTTCCCTTTTCCCCCAGTCAACTCGGTTATAAGAACAACAAACTTCAAAATGTTTTCTTATATCCGAGTATCCGAGTATCGGATATAAGAAAACAAAAAAATTATATCCTTTCGATATTCTTATAACCGGGTTTTGCTTGTTAGCACAAAATGCGATAATTTTATTGCAGGCAGGAATAATCTATTATTAGGGCATAATGTCTGTATGCATAATTTCAAGTAGGCAAAATGTCCGGTGAGCATGGTGACCATCGGCATAATGTCCATAGGTCCGTAGGTCCGTAGGCGAAGTGTCCGTAGGCAAAATGTCCGCAGGCAAACTGGTTCGGTCATGATGTGTGCGTGTGTGTTGTGGGTGGGTGGGGTGCGCGCACGCACGTGCGTGTGCATGCATTAATAGATTCAAAGACCATTCTGGAAGTTAGAGGTTGTACACTATAATACGCTTTTACAGCTAGTTTTGTTTTGTGCACAGGGAAATATACCATGTATAAACCCAATCACCTTTTTGGACCTCAAACCATACGAGGAAGGGTTGGGATGGGTTTATAGTCAGTATTTTACGTTAGCTTTGACTTTGAAAAACGTCCTCGGATAAGATAAATAATATAATGAAAACTTTACTATATCCAAACATCGTTTATAAGAAAAACCTGTCATAGTAAAGGAAAATCCTGCTCCCCTGGACTTTACTACAACAATATGAAATGGTATTTTTTTGTAGGTGGTAACGTACCTCTTCTTCTCCTCATACACACAACATTTGAATAAGAACCGTTCAATACTTTAAAAATAAGTTATGCGATGGACAGACGGACACGTACACACAAACAGACAGACAGAGAGACACACACACATATTTATGGACCCAAGGCAAAATATAACCATGGTTGAAATATAATACCTTTCCCTTTGCAAGAAACCTTTCCAATCGTTTTACTTGTTCTATTTTCTTGCTTGTTGTAATGTTGTTGTTTTTTCTTTATTTTTTCTTCCAGTTTCGCTGATCCTACATTGGATTTTTGAAGAAATACTATCCCCTCTCTACCACTGCTGTCGTGAGGTGTGTGTGCTGTGTTGTGTGTGTGGGCGTGCGTGTGCGTGTGGTGTGCGTGCGCGTGTGTGTGTGATGTGTGTGTGTGTCTGTGTGCGTGTGCCGTGCGTGCGTGCGTGGCGTGCGTGTGGTGCGCTGTGCGTCGTGCGCGTGTGTTGTGTGGGTGTGTGAGTGTGCGTGTGCGTCGTGAGTTGTGTCGCTGTGTGCGCGCGCGTGCGTGCGTGCGTGGCGAGCGCGCGCGGTGCCATAATTAAAATGGGTGTGTACGAATAATTATTTTCATTCTTCGAGCGATGCTTCCAAAACAATTTGCGGAAACCCAATTTCTTCGCTTGTTATTTATAAATTTTAACACCTCACACCAATATGAAAGGAATGTCCGCTCTTAGCTTTCTCCTCAGAGGAAAATAAGCCCAAATCACCATCAATCTGCCAGCTGAAAGCCCTGGAACAATTGTTCCTATGTGTGTTTATGTTAGCGGATTGTAGGTAACGCACAGAGATACTGTTATAAGGCCTGTGTTGATAAGGAGATGTGTTTCTTGTCCGTGTTAACATCTTTCTGTTTCGTCAACCTGGTGTTTCTTCCATAATTTAGATTCTCCCCCTTTAGGAGTATTACTATGTATGTATTGTAAGAATTCTCTTCTTCTTTTCTTTTTTCTCCCCCATTGTTTTTATCCGATTTGGAATGAAATTTTCCGGAAGTTGCTGGTAGAAGGGATAGCGCAAGTGCAATTATTTAAATGATTCGCCGAAAATGGGCGAAAATATTGCCGAGAAAACCGAGGAATCGGCGGAAATTTCGAATCTTGAATATAATCGATAACGGAAGGACGAATGCATTCGTATTTTCAGTATTCACAGTACGTTACTTTCTAAACACTTCGGGTCTATTGCCGAACCGGAAGTATAACCGGAAGTGCTGTGGCT
>JAGGCT020004036.1:4739636-4768015 GCA_017654935.2 Phymorhynchus buccinoides
TATCGGGGAAGTGTGTTTGAAGGTGGTATATTATATAGATCGATCTCTCTATAACTATAGTCCTCGTTCCTCTATAATAGATATGCCTAACCTCTGATACCTACTACACGGACGACTAGTATATACCTACTCTCCCTACCCCCCACCTCTATTCTACTCTCCCTATTTTTTTCATATCATCTCTGATCTAATTTTAGTACATGTAGAAGTAGAATGCATGAAGAGTAGCAGTGAGTGATATATAGAAATATAAATCGTATCTCTGGAGATATTCATCCCCCCCCCCACCACGCCCCCCCCACCCTCTACTACTCCTCCTTAATTTTACTATCCGTTACTATCACGTCTAATTATATAGTCTTAACTCATTAACTCACTCTGCTGTTGCAGGCACATCTCTCGCTCCCCCCACACCTTGACTGCGCAACAGCCCACCCGTTCAACCCTCATATTTCTCTCATATATGGTGGCGTATTCCGTATACCTCTTTTGCTTCTGTGCATACCCCAACCTTTTCATTGACTATATCTCTGGAAGTGTAATAATGTTTCCCTTTTTCTCTCTATCCTCTCCCTCTCTATCTAGAGATCGACTATATTTCTCTCTGATACGTACGCTCTCTCTCTTATCTCTCTCTACTATATACCCTCTCATGATACTCAATATGATATATATATACAGCGCATATCTCTCTATATCCACCTGATCGCTACCTCTCTCTATACCTCTCTCCCCCCCCCCCACCCCACCCTCTAGCTCTCGCATAAAGCTCTTCTCTCTCCCTCTGCTGTTGTTGCATGCACATCCACACCCAATACACCCCCCACCACCCAAACCCTCCCCACCCCACCGAGTTCTATCCTGTCCCACTCTCTTTACCCTCTCTCGTATAATATGTTATGCTTATTATTATATACTTGTTTTCCTTCTGTGCCCAACCCCCCACACCTCTCATAGCAATGATCCCTGGAAGTGTAATGTTGCTCTGTGTGAGTGAGTCGTTGTGCGACGTGCATCTGTGCGGAATGTGTGGGGAGAAAGGACGGGGGTAAAAAGCCCATCATGGGCTGCTAAGAAGCCCATGCAGTTATATATGAAACTAAAGCAAAATCAGTTCACATCGTGCACATAGAGACCGAAATGCTCAACATTGCGCACTCTTCTCATGGGCGAAATGTGACGAAATTTGCTCACTCTATGAGATAATTAGGCATGGGTTCTTACCCCGCCATGGGCTTTTACCCGTCTTACCTAGGTCCAAAGTCAAAATTTATATTAAAGATGGGACATTGGAGTAGTCCGCAGGACATAATGCTTTTTTTTTAATGTATATGTTTTGTGTGTGTGCTGTGCGCGTGCTGAATAGTGAATTGCGTCGCTCGTGTGTGCCGTTGAGTATGTATGTGTTCGCGTGCGTGTGTGTGTGTGTGTGTGTGTGTATGTGTGTGTGGTGGTGTGTTGCTGTGTGTGCAGGGAGATCTTGGAGGGACTGACGGATGTCCTATATTTTCTCTGGGCTTTGTGCGCTGATGATCCAATGAGGATCAGGTAAGTCCAACTGCTGCACATTAAATATTCTCATATCGTGCCATTAAATGATATTGTTGTTGTCGTCATCATTGTTGTCGTCATCATCATCATTGTCGTCACGTGTCATCACCATCATTGTCGTCATCACCATCATCATTGTCGTCATCATCATCATCATTTTCATCATCATCATAATCATCATTGTCATTGTCATCATCATCATTGTCGTGATCGTCATAAATAGGAGGTGGGGATCGAGGTGAGGAGTAGAAGATGATGATGCTGAAATAATAATTGTCCATTTATATAGCGCTTTACCTCAAATAAACCCAAAGCGCTTTACAATCAAATATTCATCCAAACAGACAACGAAAAACAGCATTCAAGAGTGACACACAAACATGCAACAGGCGCATGGATTATCAAAAGCAAATAATCTCTCTCTCTCTCTCCAGGTTCATCCCATCCCCTATCTAGCTCTCCTGCTCGCTATTTCTCTCTCTCATCTCATCTCATCTCTCTCTCTCTCTCTCTCTCCCCTCTCATCTCCTCTCTCTCTTCTCTCGATACGTCCTCTCCTCTTCTCTCATCTCTCCTCGCTCTAACAACACACCCACGCACACGCACACACATCACACACACAAATTTATCGAAGCCAACTCGTTCATACCCAATTCGGTAAGTCACAGCAACTGAGCCGCATGGACTGACCACATACACCAACACACATACACAAACACTCACACACAAAAATGTACGCACGCAGACAGACACACAGACACACACACAAACACACACACACACATGCGTGCACAACACCACCCAACAAAACCAATAACACCACAAGCCCACATGTCATGCCACATTCTGCTCACACACACACACACACACCCACACACCCACAACACACACTACACAAACACATTACACACATATACACACACACACGCGCGCGCGGCGAGCGCGCACCACACTCACGCACCGGCACGCACAAACACGCACGCCACACACTCACTCACACGCACACCTCAAGCACACACACACAACGTATCAACCACATCACACCACACACAACTAACTCCTTCCTCACACACACTCACATATAAAACTCAGCGATCAAACCTCTTAAAATCATCTTCCTCCCTCCCGGCACAACAAAAGGAAGATACACATCTTGATCAAATATTTATTGCGTCGCAGGGTAAACGATGTGTTTTTAAGAGAGTCTTTGAATTAGGAGCTGATTGGAGGTCGAGATAGAAGGCGAGAATTTCCTACGAATGGTGCTTTGAACAAGAAAAGAACGTTGTCCATCCGATTTGGACGGATGGTGCGGGGATGGAAAAGGAGCACGGAGAATCAGAAGACGAAACGTTAGTTGGCGAGCTAGTTGGACATAGAGATGAAGAAGATCAAGAGAGAAACGGGGAGCTTGATCATCAGTGAACTTGAAGGCAAGGAGGAGAAAGGAGAAGTTTGTAGTCAATACGTGATTTGAACTGGAGCCAGTGTAGGGAACGAAAAGAACCGGAGTGATGTGATTGTACCGAGGGAAGCGAGAAATGAGACGAGCCAAAGCATTATTCTGGC
This sequence comes from Phymorhynchus buccinoides, assembly GCA_017654935.2. NCBI lineage: Eukaryota > Metazoa > Mollusca > Gastropoda > Neogastropoda > Raphitomidae > Phymorhynchus > Phymorhynchus buccinoides. Next base: position 4,742,757 of record JAGGCT020004036.1, read on the forward strand.
CCGTTGGAGCCTTGTCTTAGAGATGATAATTGATGGACAGCCAGCAAGAAGTGAGTTACAGTAGGCAAGGCGAGACAGAAACAAAAGCACATCCTAGAGTCTCCAGGGCCGATTGAGAGAGGAAACGGCGGACGGATGGAACTAATTCTTCGAAGAAGTTCTAGATAGCAAGCCTTGCAAACATTGGAAAAATGCTGTTGAAAGGAAAGGGGTTTGGTCCAAAGTAACACCTAGATTGCGGGACGGATTGCCGATAGCTTGATCTCATGTGCCATCAATGTCGACAGAACAGAACCTGGGGAGAACCCGAGTTTTAATTGTGTGGTTAGCGGCTAAAGAAATCATCTCTGTCTTATTAGCATTCAGTTGCAGTTTGTTGTAAAACATCCATGTTTTTTTTTTAACAGCAGAGGATGCACCACTTTAGAAGAAGAAAATCATTTGATCTAACTGACTCAGGTGGGCAGGAAATGCACAGTTATTGTCATCAGAAAAGCTATGATGTTAGAATAGAATGATGGGTGATGATGGCGAGAGGACGAGGTTGGGTATAAAGAACAAAAAAGGATAGGGCCTTAATGTGGTGAGGAGGAGAGAGAGAGAGAGATAGGAGAGATGGATGAAGAGAGAGAGAGAGAGAGAGAGAGAGGAGGACGATGGGGGACTGGAGACAGAGATGAGAGAGAGAGAGAGATCGAAGGGGAGAGAGAGAGAGAGGGAGATGAAAGGACGGAGAGAGGGAGGATATGGAAGAGAGAGGGGCGGAGTGAGAGGGGGAGAGAGATGGGACGAACGGAGAGAGAAGAGGGACGGAGAGAAGATGTAGATGGAGATGAAGAGGAAATGCGTTCGAGGAACCGGCTGACAGGAGAAGAATCCGCTGAGAGATGAAGGATGAAGGAGAGAAGAGAAGGAGCGGAGACGAAGAGTAAGAGGATGGAAGCGAGGTAGAGGGAGTTACGAGGAGGCTGAGAGCGAGGAGAGGGAGAGGAGAGACGAGAGAAGGGGGGGGGGCGAGGATCAGAGTATGCTGGAGAAGGAGCTTAGAGAGGCGAATCGTGGAGCTGTTGAGGAGAAATGTGAGCGAACTACGAACGAGACAGAGAGATGAGGACGGTCGGTGAGAGAGAGAGAGGACCCGGCCGAGAGAGAGGAGGAGAGAGAAGAGAGAGATGGCACGACACACACGTAAGCACATTTTTACTTGTTGACAAAAGTTTGGGACTCACCTTACCTTTGGTCTTCATGCTAACATTTTGTGTGTTCCTAATTGTTTTTTTCCACAGTGGACTACCCATAATGCTTTATCATAAATCGTTATTGTGATGCTCTGGCACGGGAAAGTAGAGGGCCCACCGGTACAGGATAGCCGCCACTATGACAGGAGGATGTAAACCCGGGAAAGCGGTTGGAGTATGTTGGGAGTATCGTTTCGTAAGCGTTTTCGTAACAAAGCATTTGGGAAACCGTGCGAACGTGATTCTAAGCTGTTTGAATTACTTAAACTTTGTGTGCATCTTGCGACTCTCTCAAACTTGAATGTTTTCTGGGATCGTCAATCATCTTGTACCGTTCACACACACCATTGGCTACCAGTATGGAGTATCTCATTTACTGGAAAATAAGTGTCATTTCAAAGGTCTGTGTGTACACGTAAACCGAAACGTTTAACGACAACCGCAGAATTATAAAAGGAGGGAAGGCGCTCACGATCGCTTCTAGGCCTTCGGCTAAGACAGTGAAATCTCAGGAACAAAATTTTTATTTATACCCTGGTTCTGTCTGTTCAGCCCGTCGTCGTACATGGCGAAGCCGATACGCGACTGTTTAAAAACTGGAACTTCCATCCCCATCCCCACGCCCCCCGCGCTCAGTACTCGAATCGCTGTGCAGCAGACAGAGAAAGCGGGTTTTTCCCCACTTTTTCCTATATTGTGTGGAGACAGCAGGCTTCGCCGCCGAGTTCAGATGTGTCAGACTATCTCGTTACCCCGATCCTATGGATCGGTAGTTGTCCCTATTCACACGAATAAATCAAATAATCTATTTGGCCTCCTCATTACTACAGGGTCATTTTTTCGTGCAGCACGTCAAATACATTATTAAAAGAAAACAACACAAATTGATAGCCACAAAAGAAATTAAAACGCAGCGCCGCTTAGGGGGAAGACGGGGTGGTAAAAAGCGCAGGCGGGTAAGAAGCCCACCCACAAGTTATCTTCATGAAATGAAAGCCAAATGTCAGTCTCATTTTGCCAATGAGACGAGTGAATGTCTAGCATTGTCTCCATGGGAAAATTGACTGAAAAATTTTCTTTATTTCAATGAAATAATTGGTGTGGGCTTTACTACCCGCAAAGCGCTTTCTTTTTTTACTTTACCCCGTCTTACCCATAATAATTTTGCAAAACGCTCCCAAAAAACCACACGTATTATATTTCCCCATGGCAACCACAGTGAGTTACAAGTCTTTATGGAAGTGGCCTAACACTGTGTTTGCGTTTGCCCGTGGAGGAAATAGAAATATCCTAGTGAAATAAAAAGTCAACGATGTACCGAGACCTTTAAGATTGGACTATCACTGTGTTGCCCATGGGGAAATAGAAATATCGTGAATAATGTTAACCTGGGACGGTATTCATTCGTAGATAGCATGAGACTTATGAATGATGCTAACTTAGAAGCATCTTCCAATATCCTTAATGATTCATAGGACTTTTGGAAGAGCTTTAAGTTAGCATATGCTAAGTCTAATGCTATCTCGACACTGAATACCGTCCCTGTTACACAGGACATTAACAACACCAGGGGGGACGAGTTTCACCAGAGAGAGAGCGCTCTGTTCGCGCAAACGTTGTGGAGAGAGAGAGAGAGAAGAGAAAAATTAGAGATGTGTTTACGCCTTCTGGGACATTTGAGGCATTTGAAATTCATAGTTTTGTGCCCCAAAAGGGTTTGACTTATAAAAACGATCTTTACAAAACGTTTTGCAGGAAACGTTATTACAAGCCTCTTCTTAACCTGTGTATTCGTTAAAACATTTTTTAAATTTAACCCCATCTTAATGGCCAACAACAAGAAAAGAAAGAAATATGCCATTAACCCCCCATGCTGCCATTATCAACTATCGTTCTCAGAGGACTTTTTTAAAAAAAAACTTGAAGAAAAAAGCAAGCAACGCAATAGTTTTCGGCGCAACCTTGGATAAGAGGACGCCAGATCCTTAAGCGCTTCGCGAAACAAAAAAACAATCGGCAACACGATAGTGTCTCTTAAAAGAAATGTTTTGCCAAACTGTTCGAGCGTCACGCGTCCGGTATTGTGAAAACCCCCCCCCACTGTTTAGACGCATTTCATGTGCCTCCGTTAATGTCGAGACATATTTACAGCTGATCGCTGCCAAACTCCCCAAAAAGAAATAAAAAATGAAAGGCAGGGGAGTCCAGGGACAATAAAAAAATGAAAGGACAGGCGGTTCCAGGGACCCATGGCTGCCCCCAGGCAGGGTACAGGTGGGCCAGAGCTCCTTCGGACCATCAGGGGGGGCAACTAAGAAGAGGAGCGAGAAACGAGACAGCCAGCAGTTTTAAATAATGATAGACAGAGACAGTTTGAGTCTGACAAGTCTTGTAAAATTATTGACGTTGTCTATGTAAACTTCAAGATAGAACAAACCAAGTTCAAAAAGCCCCAAAATCGCTGAGGTCGAGTTTTGTTTTGTTTTTATGAATTAAGAAAAACTGAAAGTTCAGGTGTCTTGGTAAAATTAAAAAATACTGAAATCAGGTGGTAAAACTAAAAGAGCTAACATTCATTGCAGGATTTTTGATGACTAAACGCTTTGAGGATCTTTCTAAGAAAATCAACCCTACCTATGGAAAGAAAAATGGGGGGGGGGGGGGGGGGGGGGTGGTGTGGGGGTGGGTGCGTTCCGGTTATAGGGGGGTGTTGGTTGGATTGGGTTTAGATATCTTTTCGAAAATTTTGCTGAAATAGAGATGGCTCCATTAGGGAATAAAAACGTTTGATCCGGTTTGAAAATTTGATACACATATACAGAAGGTAACCAGTAAAGTGAAAGATAAACCAAAGTAATGGGGATTATCAAAAAGATCATTTGAATAATCTCCTATCTTCATAAAAAGGACTTATATTTTGTTAAATTATAGCTTTATAAAGGCTATGTTTCGACCTCATCGAAGAATATTGGCAACTGTATATGGCCATCCTAACATAAAAAGACAATAATAATAATGAAAAAAGTTCAGAGAAGAGCCACAAAAGTCGTTAAAGCATGTAAATAAAAAAATATGACTATTACGAGGAACGTTTTTAAATTTTTCTAAATTACCTATATTTGAAGGGAAGGAAAGAAAGATCTTCTGTAGAGGGGAGGGGACACCTTATTCAAAAACCTATTATAAAATGTACATTAATCTTGAATGGATATAAAAGTTACAATGACTTTTGTATCATAAAATGTACAGTAGACAAAACAGAAATAGTGATAGGTAAATTGTTTCTTAACAGATCAAATACTAAAACCCGCAAAAACTTTTTATATCGAACCATGTGTAAATGATCTACCAATTAACATACAGAATGCACCTAGCATTAATGAATTCAAAAATCTTTTGGACGAAACAACCCAAATTTGATAACAAAATTTAAATGTTTTGATGACTATGAAAATTAAAAATTAAAAAAAAAAAAAAAAAAAAAAAAATTATATATAAATATATAGATATATAGCATGAACAAGAAAAATCCAGTGAATAGCCAGCTCCACGTTATTTCACCCCTACTCTGAAGGACCTGAACAGTTTACGTGCATTGAAATGCAGAATAGTTTGCTTGATAAATATAAATATAAAAGCCCTTCTCTTAAGATTTCTCTTTTATAGTTTTGATTTTAAGAGACGCAAACCAAAACAAATTTTGTCAAGTCAAATTCATTGAGAAGGGGCTGCGCTCGTAAATAAGGATGGAGGCCTATGCATTAGCCATTACATCACCTACCTACCTCTACCTACCCTTGATGGTGACATCTCACTATTGGCTGTAGTGAGATATCCTTCTGTTGATACATATATGTCTTTAACTCTCACAGCTGATTGGGAGGAAGATTTAGTTTATCTACATTTTCAGAACTTTATTTAGCCAACTTTAGCTTACCATAGGGGAAGACGGGTAAAAAGCGCAATGGGCGAGGTAAGAAAGCCAACCCAATTTTCTCTCATGAAAGCGATAGCAAATTTAGTCTCATTTTTACCCATGAGACGAGCGTTAATGTCTAGCATTCGTCTCTCTGCGCAAATTAGACTGAAATGTTCTTTATGTCATGAGATAATTGGGCCGTGGGCTTCTATACTCTTACCCGCCCACGCGTTTTTTTTTACCCCGCTTCCCCGTACTAACTTTCTAAATACCAGTCAAAAATTATGTTCTGAGTATTGTGACTGACTTAGTTAGCAGTGGATATTGCTCGAGTTTCATTCATATGTTGCCGATACTAAGTGTCATTATTGAAGAACATGTTTTGTTACAAAAAATACTAGATAATATGTTGCATGTAACCTGCCTCACAAAAAAGAGTTTTGTCATAAATCTGATAGAAGAAATATATGTAAAAATACACTGAAGAACATACAGGCAAAATATCTTATGTATCACAAAAACAAAAGCTTTGGGCAGTTTTAATTCTAAGATTTTTTAGGAGTCAGTCTTTTAAATAATAGAGCCTTGGATTTGTGGGGGACGGATAACCAGCTGTGCTGTATGCTTTCGCGATTTTTTGGAATACACATTAATCTTATAAAATTCTTCTGCACTAGGGGAAGACGGGTATAAAGGTAAAAGCGCATCGGCGGGTAAGAAGCCCACCCCAATTATCTCATGAAATGAAGCCAATTTAAGGTCTCATTTTGCCATGGAGCGAGCGTTAATGTCTAGCATTCGGTCTTCTCATGGGCAAAATTTGACTGACATTTTCTTTATTTCATTTTGAAGATAATTGGGGTCGGGCTTCTTACCCGAACCCATTGTGCTTTTTATCCCCCGTTCTTCCCCTACGAACAAAAAAAATTATTATAGAATTGTCGTTTTCGGTTGTGTACTAATTGTTAAATTCGAAATGCTGTTTTCTTCGAAAAATTGATGTTCGTGTGCTTTATTGTTACCGATTTAGGTACTTACTGGTTACAACGCATTGTGAATAAATAGTATTTGTAACATTGATCAACACAGATCATTGTACAAACTGAATGCTATGTTTCTAATTAAAAGCTCAGTTTCTCATGAAATGTGATCAATGTTTTGTCCCACATAACTATATACGTCTTGTGTATGTCGGTCTCTTCCTCGCTGTATGGTATGTTCCACAATGTTTGTTAAAACGCTGGCTATGTAGTATATACGTGGGCCCGTTCTCATTTATTATTGCAATGTGGAGAGAATGGTTGTCTGAACCCTTTCCTTATGGGGCTATAATGTTAATAAATCAAAAAAAAAAATTTTGGGTTAAACAATACTGATTTTCACTAACCAAAAGATGTTTCAGCTCTCAAACTATTCGAAAACTACAAACTGTGAATTAAAAAAAATTACAATACAATACAGCAGAACTAACATTAGAAAACATTTTTTGCTAACAGAGAGTTTGCCAAGTTTGGAATAACCTCTCTGCACAAATCAAGCTTGCACCAAAACAGTAACCAGTTTTTTTAAAAAAAACCTGGAACAAAGACCCTAAATGAAGAATTGAGATACCAACATGACTGATTGTGTCATCAAAAACCGTCACAGCCTGTGCTCAATACTAAAGAAAAAAAACTATATTGAAAGGCACTTCAGAGGCGCGAGGCCAGGTGCCCCCATACCTACTGATCCTGACCGGACTAGCAGGATTTAGAGGTTTCCTAACCAGACCAAACACACCCACACTTTGATAAATATTCTTTTCAAACCAAACGGTATGGCACCAGCCCAGGTCGACTGGGGTATCTATGTCCAAAAATAGCGTGCAACAAAGTAAGATCGTAAAAGTTAACTGTCCAGTGGAACCTCCTTATAAAGACCTTCAAAAAATCATTGGTGGAAGTTCAGTTTTTTAAAACGTCGCGATCGGCTTCGCCGATGTACGACGGGCTCGAACAAACAAAACCAGGATTAAAACAAAAAATTATGTTTCCTGCAATCACAATGTCCTTAGCCACAAAAGGCCGAAGAGAAGCGATCAGGGAATGTTGGGCAAACAATAATCATCCCAAAAGGAGGTCTTATAAGGAGGGGGGTCTTGTAAGAGAGGTAATTTTTAAAAAACTTACAAAGAAGGGCAAGTCTCAGGAGAAAGTAGGTCTAGGTGGGAGGGAAAGGACTTGGAATAAATAAAAACAACTACTAGGGGAAGACGGGGTAAAAAAGCGAAGGGATGGGTAAGAAGCCCACCCCAATTATCTCAGAAATGAAGCAAATTTTAGTCTCATTTTGCCCCTGATGACGAGCGTTAATGTCTAGCATTCGTTCATGAGCAAATTGATGACATTTTCTTTATTTCATGAGAAATTGGGGCGTGGGCTTCTTTACCCCCATGCGCTTTTTAACCCCGTCTACCCTCTACTGTAACCGTCGGTTTCTAATCTATATTGTATTAGAAATGTCAGTCCAAATAGGAAACAGTCTCTAAGTCCTAAATGGCCTACCAAAAGACGATTTTTTCAATTTGTTTTTTCCCCGGCCACAAACAGTTTCTCACGTGGTATGGTAGGTAGTATGATGTTTATAGAACTATTATGTAGAGACCGCCTTTGTTACGACTAAATCAATATGAGGATTATAACCGTTTTTAAAGATGAAAAACGCGAAGAGGGACTGTTTCCTTCTGGATTAGGGGAAGACGGGTAAAAAGCGCATGGGCGGGTAAGAAAGGCCCACCCCCATTATCTCATGAAATAAAGAAAATTTTCAGGCAAATTTGCCCATGGAGACGAATGCATTAGACCTTAAAAGATCTCGTCTCATGGGCAAATGAAAAATGAGACTGAAATTTGCTTCATTTCATGAGATAAATTGGGGTTGGTTCTTACCCGCCCATGCCTTTTTACCCGTTTCCCAATACTTTTATAGGAACATGGTCGGTAAAGTCGTAAAAGGTGTCTCAACACTTTGCGGCTAACTCTTCACAAGCCAGCTAAGCTCCAGGCTGGAGCACAGAAGCGGGTGGAAAGAGTCATGGCGAGGTCATAATCATTCAAATACCCTTTCACCGCCCAGCCATATTTCAGCCAAAATTCCACAACTTTACCTGGGTAGAGAAAAGAGACTATGAGAACACAATCTATATGCAGTATTGGGGATTACTTCCCGTCGACATATAGTACAATAGGCCCTTACTTCCCAAACACCTAGAGACAATGGGTCTTTGGATAATAGAGCCAATTTGATGACCTTTTGAGGAGACATTATGTGTCTAACTCACTGTGGTGCTAAACATGCAACTTTGGCGGTCGTTGAAAGGGGTAAACCCAGCCTATTATAAAAGGATTGATTTCCCAAAGCTGGTCCATCCAAAGCCTTCACTTATTCATTTGGACCCAGCTTTACGTTTTAGTTATATTTTGATGGTGGTGTATTTTGTGGGAGGTGGGTATTTTCCAAGAAACCAAGACAAAGCTAATTATTTCCACAAGTCGCCATAAGAATAAAAACAGTAGTTCTTCTTCTTCTTCTGCGTTTCCAGACCAGATGCGCCATAAGAGCGTAAGGTACATGTGTTCGGCTTTCAGTTTCACTGGTCTCCCCCGTCGGCGTTACAGCCGACACATTCGCTTTCGGAGGGAGCTCAATAAAGAGAGGAAAAAAAAATTATTGGAATGTTTTTGAAAATTACAAGCCACAGAAACATTCCAGAAGGTGGGAACCTGTTTTACTAAAACCCCCCCCCCCAGGTTATCACCATGGGGAAGAAAAACAGTGGAAAACAGTAGTTCAAATTTTTTTGTGGCTTGTGGCTTTTGCATTGCCTCGCTCTCATGGACCTCAGTTCGGTTTCCAATCCTGATGCCCTGGTCGTTCGGGTCAAAAAGTCATGGGGATCGTGTTGTTCTGGGGGGCTGTCGTTGGGGGACGGTCGTTGTGGCGCCCCTCAGAGGAGGACCTCACTCACGCTGGGCTCCCCGCGGACTAAGAGGAACAGTGTCTGTCAGTAGGTGGCTTACTTATCGCGTGGTGTCACGAACAGGCTCCGCTGGAGAAACTCCACCGAAGTGACTCGGCCGGCAGCAGTGTCATTCCTCGGTTGGTTGACTCCGGGCAGGCTCTAACACAGATTCGCTCCCTTGGACTGCTGATCTCAGATTCTGCGATCTGAACAAGCGGATGCAGGTGTGGCGGCGCGAGTTGGGACTCGGAAGAGCGGTACGACCAAGGGAAGAGTGAACAGCCAAAGCAGAGAAAGAAGACAAGGGAAACGAGTTCAAAAAATAGAGGATTTGGTTGGTTGGTTTTTTGCCAACGTGGGCGGATACCGGGAGATCCAAGGGGGTTCTTTGCATAAATAGTTCCCCAACTTACCTGGAAGTTTCTGTGCTCGGAAACTTCATCTAATAGTCACTCTTTTACTCTGCCTTTCCCTTGGCTTTACTGTTTCATAATAACTATCCTTTGCTTTACCCGGTCCATTCTCCTGCCTTTTTTTCACGAAGACACTTTCAAAACATTTCCTCCAGCCCGAAGTTGGAACCTTGCTGGGCTAACTATTTGTTAGTTAGGCGCCCATAACGGCCAGACGACGCCACATATTCATATCTGCGCTAATAATTGAAAGGAAACTGTCTGAGCGATCGAAGAGGAAGAAGTTCCTCCCCCCACGACTCATACCACACACGTACACACACACGTACACACACACTCGCGAAGGGCCTACCGCATTAAATGATATAGGGTTAAATCTTACGTAGAGCTGTACTTTCCAAAACTCCTCACCTTAGTTAGTTAGTTAGTTTAGTCTGTTATAGTCCCGTCAACAGTTAGGTTATATCAGGACTGTCCCCGTGGTGTAAAGTTCGAACCACGTTATAGCAAAACACAAATCCATGAAGTGAAGAGTAAAGCAGGATGATACCTTTTTATTTTAACTTTTTAAAAATGTTACTGATAAACCATTTGCACAAAATCAGAATCAAATCAACACACCATGATTGTCCGGCTACAGCACCTGGAAACTCCACTTATAAGACCTCCATTATAAGACTCCTACCACATACGACTACTCTGAGACATTGCCCTTCTTTGTAAGTATTTAAAATTACCTCCATTATAAGATCCCTCCTTATTTATAGAGACCTCATTTTGGATGATTTTTTTGAAGGTCTATAAGGGATGTTCCAGTCGTACGCATATAATGTAAAATGTAGGCACAACAATAATAATGCGGAATTTAGATTGGAGGAGAAACAGTGTTCGACACGATTAAGGTTTATAATCACATATGATTAAACATAAAATTCAAAAAATGGGGTCCCCAAGGGTCGAAAACAAAAGAAAATGCGACAAGGGGAGGGAACTCTCCATAAATTAGCCCCCTACCCTTATACCACAGGCTTACGACACCCTGCCTAGCACTGCTATGTTTAAGACAAAGGGGAAGCAAACCAACATCAACCTCAAAAAAGGATGCGAGTCAATCCAAATCTGCCAATCACAAACCCACGCACAGAACACAGCAACATTGGTAGAGAGAATTGTGCACAAACAAAAAAAAAATTTATTCAAGAATGGAATGCAGAAGAGACTTGTAAATCTTGAATTAGTAACTCCAATACACCCCTTCAGGGATTTCACGTCCTGAGGCAGACATCAACTAACTGGCTTGGGTTGCCCTTACGCAAAAAAATAAAAGACAAAGAGTAAACCAATTAAAGCACTTCTGTCTCTGTTAATTCATTTAAGCAGCAATATTACTGGCTTTGATCAAAGTTTATTTTTGCACTTTGAAATCAGGATCAATTGCCCTTTAAACCATTTCACCGCCAATGTCGCATTTAATGCAACACAGTGTGGTTTAACACCCTATGTCACTAAAAAGCATCAAACTCAGGGCCCCCCTGTTATATGAAAGACCTGATTTTTCTTAATTTGGGACGCAATAGGGATAGCCTAAATTATAACTTTTTCACATGGAATTCCCAATATGCAGATATATTTTTTGTTTGTGGCTCAAGCCACAAACCTATAACTGACTTTGTCGAGTCTGTCGGTCGGTTGGTCGGTCTGTCGTTCAAAATTGTCGCACATTTGACAAAATTCTGTGTGCACTTCAAATCGAGGCTACACTTCAAAAATTAATTGAGGCCGCCTACTTTAAAAATGCATGCATTTTAAAAGTGTACAAAATATAAACATACGTAATACAGACACTACAACAGGACACGACAGTATGCAGTGCTTACTTTGATGAGTCAGAAGTAGGATACATAGTTTTAACTTTTTCCAAAAGATATAAAAAGTTACGAAATGGGCGCAGAGGATAACATTCTGGTTTACAGATATTAAAAATTAAAATTATGAAATCCAGGGGAGGAGTAACTCAGATTGGCAGGGAGTGGTTAAATAAAAGTATTTAAAAATAGATCCGCCCGGCGTGACACAAAACTATTTGCGATTCAGTGCTGGATATTTCACTCTGCTTCAGGTTAATGGGGGGGGGGGGGGGGCGGGGTTGTTGCGCTTTAAATAAAAACATGGCTGGCGGGGAAAGGTGTTAAAATTAGCATTATGACTAATAGTCTCCCTTTCGTGGGGCTGGGTCACATTTTTATCATACTGGTAATTAAATAAAAAAAAAAATCACTTTACACGATTGCTCCAGTAAACACTGTAACTGATTCACTACTGTATATCAGCTCACATAGATATTTATAATCATAGATCCTCTATACCAACAGTGGGTACATGGATGAGATGGTGATAATGAAAACATGACTATGAAATTGCAGCAGATTTTCAAATACATTGTTACCCATTATAATGTGATGAAAAAAAAAAACAACAACAAATAATAAGCTAAAGCAACTGCAAAAGACCAGGGAGGGTACGGTATTCTGTCGAGATAGCATGAGACTAGCATGATGCTAATTAGAAGCTCTTCCAAAAGTCCTATTAAATTCCTTAATAAGGAAATGGCGGAAGGAGCTTCTAACTTAGCATCATGCTTTAAAGTCTAGGCTATTCAAACGTGAATAACGTCCCAGGGCAATGTAGTCACGTGAGAATAGCATGAAGACTTAGATGATGCCTAACTTAGGAAGCTCTTCCAAAAATCATACTTAAATCCTATAGGACATGGAAGAGCTTATCTAAGATTGGAAGAGGCTTCTAATTAGCATCATGCTAATACAGGTCTCAGCTATACTCAACGTGAATACAGGCCCAGTTAAAAATGTGTTGCATGATTTACGTTCTACAGTAGATAATGATTGAAAACTTTTTCTTCTCTTCTGCGTCCCAGGCCATATGGCCATAATGAGGTTAAAAGGTACATATGTGTCCTAGTTTTTAATGGTCTCCCCGGCGTACAGCACGAAACATTCCGAATTTCGGAGGGAGCCTCAAAAAAATAAGGAGGACAAATTATTTGGCAAGATTTTTTTTTTTTTAAAGGCGGTGAGAATGGGCCAATAAGTCAGAAATGATAGGTGTGATGATAGAAATCAAGTGAAAAGGCAGAGTCAAGAAGAGTGACAGATTAGGGGAAGTTCCAAGCTCAGGAACTTCCAGAAAGGTGGGGGCGGGGATATTTTTTTATGAAAGACCCCCACGGGGAGATGATTTGAGAAAACAACTAGAAAATAAAAATCCACACGACGATTTGTATTATGATGTCTGATTTAGTACATTTAGCTGTGAACACGTCAAGTCTTATACCAAAACTGGTGAACGAGGACTAGGGCAATGACCCGGAGAAGAAAAATCAAACTTCAGATTCACTACTGACATCTTTCCTGTACAGGATTTTTGTTTTCTACAGGATGCCAATATTAACCCAATGACGCCCCCCCAAACCATTCGAACGGGAATCGATCCCCTAGTTCCGGAGAGATGGGAAAATTATTAACTGCCGAAACGTCTCACACCAAATATTTCATTCAAAAAAAATCACCCAGAATAAGTCTAACTCACATGTCATTTATGAAAGGATATTGAATAGCATGATGATGATATTATTCCAAAGCTAACACACCTGTCACACAACAAACATGAATTGGATATAAAACCAAAAATACGTAATGGCACTACGAGGCATGCGCGAGTCAATACTGCGTACGTTCACGTAGGAGGAAGAAGGAAAAAATTGGAGGTACTTTTCCCGAAAATACCGTTTTCAAAAAGACTAGTGGGTGCTTTCCCTTAGCTCGAAGAACCCAAAACTGACAGCGAGAGTCAGCGAAAGGAAAGAACTAACTTAGATATTGCATTGTGGGTTAGGGGAATTGAAAGTAATGGTGAAAAGTGAATGTACTAGACCTGCGTCAGCGGGGTGGCGCAATCGGCGCTTACAGGTCCGGGCTGCAGGAGTATTGACCCAACATTTGGTCGAACGGAATTTGGCCCGTCGCTGTCCTAGTAGAGGGTAAAACAAAATTATGTATGGTAATAAAAAACAGAACCTTATCTGAATGAAAATCCAGTTTTTCACCCTTTCCCGCCAGCATATTTCAGCCCAAAATTTCCTTAATTTACCTGGGTAGAGAACAAAATCCATCTGCAGTATGGGGGATTGTTCCGTGACACATACAAAATAAAGGTGTATCCTTACTTCCCCAACTAAGACAATAGGGCCTTTGGATAAATACCCCAATTTGTGCCCTTTAGGACATAGAAGTTAAAACACTGTGGTGCTAAAATGCGACTTTGGCGAAGTTGTGAAAATCAACAAGGCAGCCTTTATCGTACACGACTGTACGATACGATTCGAGCACATGGTCTCTCAAGACAACAAATCGCAGGGGTAAGCCTAAAAAGTGTCTCACCAGGTGTATATCACCAGTGTTATCCACCATGCTGTCTGGAGCATCATCGTTCGACAGGGGTGGACTAGCTGTGGCGACTAGCAATAGCACGATGCGCCTCCATGGTGGGTGCGGGGGAAGCAGCCCGAAGTTCAAGGGAGAATCGTTACCCAATCTTAATCCAATAACAATACCACATACTCATGGTATTGTACTTTATAGTTGCTAAATTCGGGTTGCTCCCACCTGGAAATGTTGTCGCAGCCAGAGGCGAGCCGCCACCCAATTTTTTTTTTTAAAATTGTGCATGCCGATTTAGTGTGGACTGATGATTAAGGAAAGGGGGGTTCTGTCCCGGGGTGTCGGGGGTAAATTTTTTACAAATGACAACTTTTTTGTTTGCCACTGAAGGTTAACGTGGCTAAGTGCTGGGCACACGGGACCTGGTTTACGTTCCCATCCGAAAAAAGCTCACATTTATCAGAACCGTCAAGGGCTAGTGTAAAGTGAGAGGAAAAAATCCCCTGACCCAGGTTCGAACTCGGGGTTTATAGTTCTCGGGGACCACGCGCTACCACTGTGCCACTCTACACTGTTTACACCCACACACATAACAAACGACACACACCTTTTTTCAAGCATTCAGGCTTTGCAGCATTAGATTCAGTCATTGGGAGGCCGATATATTACTACATGATCAGCTTAAGGTGGCTACACTAAATAAGATTATTGTCGTCAATGCGATGCGATTGTGAGTCATGATTGCACGTGTGCAAGTTCATGCATTTGGGTTTATACTTGGGTAGAGAAGATATATAGCGAAAGCGGGTAGAAATCATTTTAGACGGGAAGTAATTCACCGAAGCCGTGACCCGCATCGTCGCAGTTCGCATCGCATTGGACAGCCAATCGTGATGTCGGATGTAAGCAGACCGTTCAATTCGGGGGCATTACCACGTGACGGCGACCTTGAATTTCACCGAGTTGAAATAAGAGACGGGACGCGGAACCGGGCAAAAAAAAGCGCAGGCAAGCTTAGCAGTCTTGAACAGAGTTTACGAAACTCTCGGCAATGTGCCCGATTCAGCCCGAACCTTTACGTTCGATCTTATAGGGCTTGCAGTACTTTGTGGATTGATTTCTCCATTCTCTCCTTTTGAAAACGAGCAAGAGGGCCTTTTCTGGGTCAAAACGGTCAATGGTTTGTGGGTCCATCCCAGCAGCCCTTGCAGCACTTCCGCGTGTGTTGCGACCAGTGTGGGCGAGCGGAAGCGGAGGGAGCCACCGTCGACGTATCACTGAACTTCAACTGCAGGAGCTTGTGAGATCACACCCGCGCATGAACACACACAACCCCACAAACAGTGACTGCTGTATGAGTGAAGCGGAACTCCAATCTGTAGGACCTCAACTCAAACCTCAACAATACTTTATATCTCAAAAGAGAAACTAATTGTGGTTACGCCTGTAAATCGACACTAAAATCCACACATTATAACATAATATTGCTAACATGTTAAATACAATCGGTACAATAAAATACGTATCAACATAATAATCAAATGCACATGCTAAATTACAGAATTAGATTCAACATAAAGTTATAAAGTAGGCAAAAAGAAATGTAAATGTCAAGGATTAAACACAGCAAAAAAATAACTCCCATAGATAACCACAGACACACACGCACATAGGCCATACATGCATGTATGACATACGTGTGCATGATCCCATCACACCTCATACACTGGCACACACACACCACTCTCTCTCTCTCACACACACAAAATGCGCTGTGCCACCCAAAATACACACACGATGCTGCAAGTGCGAAGCGGGGCGCAACACGCACACAGCATCAATTCGAAGCATCAGAAAGTTAGACCCCAGATTTTTCACTCGCCTAGGCCTAAGCTTTACCATTTTCCAGCAGCAGTGACTGAGCCTGCCAAAAAATTAGACCTATCCCTTTTTTTTCTCCTGCTGCATTCAAGGCACTTTAGACCGTTTAGTTACCTCTCCCGTATGGCGGTAATAATAACGTCTCTCTTCTCTTCCTCTCTCTCTCTCTCTCTCTCTGGTGCATAGGTAGACGAGTGTAAAATCTAAAAACAGCAGGGTGCTGGCTCAGATGAGAAGCAGGCAGGAAAAAGGAAGGGTGTAAGTGGCTAGAATTGGGCCAAACTTTATGAAAGCCAGAATGCGGCAGAAAAGCATGATGTGGCGGCAACACCATATACAATCACAAATGCATGCAAGCACCACACATGCACATACATGCGGCGCACAACACACACACCCGCAGAGGAAAAATCGCACAGCACTGCAGGACTGCCCCCTTCAGCACGGGAAGTTAAACGGAAGAAGTTGCAACTCTATACAACGAGTTCAGAGCCCAGCCAGGCGTAGAAAACCAGCAAAATACATGTGACCAAAACCCTCTGCAGCACAGGAGAAAACCGCAGATACGCACAAGAAAGACAAACCCAAGAGACTGTACAGGGGAAGATAAACATCCTTCTTCTTTTCCCTATATGAGTATTGAGACAGAAACACTGGTTATTGTCCTTTGAAACGTGACACATTTTACACTCGATAGGCCAGTTGAATTCTCCGTTCAAAGTTCCAGTCCGAGTATTTTGGATAGCCTCCCTGTGAATAGTGTACAGTCCCCCCTAACCATAACTCATCCTCCCTGTTCGCCGAGCTTTTAAGTAATCAGTCTTAACCATTTTAGAAGTATCTTTGAAGACCCACGACCCACAGAGAGGAGAGAGAGAGGAGAGCGTGAGAGAGAGAGAGAGAGAGATAGATAGAGATCTTGAACAGCATGACAAAAAAGAATGTTCATTGCAAGTTAGTGCTCATTCCTTTGCATTCCTATGGGCCACTATGATGATCGGAAGGCCTACGCTTTGCGTTTTCGGTCCTCAACCCCTGTCGCACAGACTGGATGAGAATATAACTCTGAATCTTTTTTTTTTTTAAGATAACAAAACACAACACACACACACACACACCAACACAAACAGACTTGTTTTAATCCATACATCATTTTAATTTCCACAAGACCTTAGCTTACAAGGATAGCATACGCCATCAAACAAACACACAACAATCGCACAGTGATTTTTTTCATTAACACATGGGACACTCACAAACAAAACAAAAACACCAGAAAATTTGCAAATTTGCCTGTATCCACGTAGCAACATACCAACTGCAAAACATACTTCCCCTATTCGTTCCAGTGCAGAGGTAGTATAAGGCCGTGTTCACATTAGACTCCGTAGTTCCGTAGGAAACCCTAAATTAGTGGAAGAAGAAGATAAAAGTTTCGCATATAGGGGAAATTTCGGACACGAGCGAAATCTTTTCCCTTCCTTTGTTTCAACTTATTTATGGATTGGGCCGTGTTTTCCGCATGGAAATATCCGCTTGTGTGTGTACACAGCCTAATGTGTTTTTAACAATGTAATCTGCAGAGAGGTAATCAGGTATAATTTTTTAAAAAGGGACAGTTTGTTTATTTCTGTGTGCCTGTGAGGAGGAGATTCAGAATTGAATCGAAAGTATGTGTGTGAGTGTGCGTGGTAAGCGCATGTGTGTCGTGCATGCATGTGTGTGTCCATATGTGTGTGTGTGTTCTGTATGTGGTGGTGTGTGTGTGGTGGTGTATGTGAGAGAGAGAGTGGTGTGTTTCCTGTACATTGTGTGTGTGTATTTATATGTTCTGGAGTGTAAGTGTCCTGTGTGTGTTGTGTCTCTCTCTCTCTCTCCTCTCCCTCTCATTCACCTCCCTCTCCTCTCTCTCCCCTCCTCTCTCTCATCTCCTCTCTCTCATCCCTCCCCTCTCTCTCATCTCCGTCTCCCTCTCTCTCTCCCCCTCGATCATCTCTCTCTCTCACTCTCTCGCCTCTCTTTCCCTCTCTCTCTCTGTACATTTGTCTGTGATTTGTGTCCGTGCAACCTAGTGTCATGATTTACTGAATGTGAGATAAGATCGAGTCTGTGTCAGCATGTGTGCAACTTTTCCTGGTAGCACAAGGATTCCCTCCCGTTTTTTAATGTTTACTAGAAAAGGAACGTCTTTTCTTAAAATAGGTTCTCCTTCCAGTCAGTACTGGGTGAGTCAAAATATCCCCAGAGGCATGTGTTTTTGGCCCAATAACTCATGTAATTTTAAAACGCTACGTCACCAAAGATTTTCATGACAGTTCGTCAAAAAACTAAAAAACTATCATTTGTATTCTTACCCAAAAATTTTCTTTATGCCTACTAACCTTGTGATCTTTGTGTGTCGACTGTATTTTCAACAGAATTAAAAATAAGCATTTGTATCAATGAGGAAAAGCAAACTAAACCACCTCTAAACAAACTTTTCTTCAGCTGCAGGGGGACATTACTCCAAGCTTTTAAATCTTTTGTGTAGTTTTGCACCCACGTGCCTATGTGTCTGTTGTGTGTATGCATGTTGTGTGTGGTGTCTGTGTGCGCTGCTATGTGCATGTGTTGTTTGCGGCTGTGTACATTCTGATACTATTTTGTTGTCTGCTTATTGGTTGAGCACTTGGTTATATTTAGGTATTTGTTACATTCCATTCACAAGACTTATCTCTGTGAAATTCATGCTGCTCTCTCCCTGGAGAGTGCGTTCACCGCAAGTGCAGCGCCTACCCAATTTTATATTTTTTTTGGGGTGGGGGGCACAGGGTGAGTAGGGGTATGGGCGACACTTGAAAACCTAGTATTAATTTTGCCATACCAGGGCATTTGGGCTCATTGTGAGGTAAAGCCTATATAAATGTAATTTATTTATATCATTACAGACAAACCCTATTTTACGACCCTCTGTTAACGAACCACCCGCATTTGAGACCGATTGTTGCACGGATGCATTTTACTATTTAAACACCTCTCTTAAACGACTTCCTCCAAAACGCGACTTACTACTGCCATTTATGTTGTTTTTTATGACCGTTGGTTGTCGTCTGCTAGACTTCGACGCAAAGGGAAACAACCACGGTCAAGGGCCTGAAAGTGGGTCGCTTCCTTGTTGTAGAAAAGATGGCGGAAAGCGGGAAAAACACGAAAAACCACCAACTTTGAAAGAAAACACTGACTTGGACGATAGTGGGGAGGTGATTACAGAAGTCGGCGAATTGCAACTGTACTAATCGACTGCACAATCCTATTAGTTTTTGGAACGACCCAAATCCAGTTTTAAATGTCATTGTATGGTGTGTCATGAAGAAGAGAGTATGAACTAGTGGCTGAACTTTTTCTTTCTAACGGCTTCCGAAGGGTGGAAAACCCTCCGTCATACAACCCCTCCCAATTTACGACCGATTTTTCCGCCATTTTGGAAGTCTTAAAATAGCGGTTTGTCTGTATATTGCTTACCTTGTAGATAACTGTGCCACCGTGGGGTGAGGCATCTCTTGACTCATCTTCTGAACTAGTCATCCTGAAAGCACAAACAACCTTTTCATCATTTTTGTTCGACAAATATGTTGTGTGAAGAAGGTGAGGTGACTGGAGCGGATTAGTTGGGTGTGGGGTGGAGATTGATTTTTGATATTTGACCGTGGGTTGGATTTTTCCTGTGTGCATGGCGAAAGCGAGTGTGGTGTTCGTAGGTGTCGTTTCTCCTTTCATTATATTCATTCTCAAATTAAATTATTTTTTTAATTATGTTCGAAAATGTCAAATTTATAAAAAAAAAATTTTAAATTATCTTGTACAGGAGGCTTTAACTTTAAGTTTTAAGCTATGGCTAGTGCGTGTGTTTCATTTTTTCTTCCCGTTTGCATCTGTATTATCTCTTCTTGTGCATGTGTCTATTTATATGATCTTGTATCTTGGGCTTTATATGTCTGGGATTCGATTGTTTATTTATCGAATAGTTGAATTCGTATTAACGTGCCTCATTATCATGTTCCTGTGTGTTTTGTATATCGATGTATCGTACGGCGCTGTTGAGCTGTTGTCAGGATACTGCGCCATATAAATGTTATTAATATTATTATTATTTATTATCCTTTGACCCGTTGCTATAAAAACAAGAGGCAAAGCCTTCAAGGCTCCTCGCTGTCGTTATTGGATATACATCTAAATGACGAGATAGACCTGAATGCCAGTAGTTGCTTAGAAATGGCGAACGGTTTCTGACTGGACTCACAGCTTGATGTGATATAGGTACTGTTATAGGTGTTAGGTACTTTATAGTCACTGAGGCGTTTTCTCTTTGTAAAAGTCGGGTTGCTCCCACCTGGAGAGTGCGTCGGCAAGCAGATGTCACCGCCACCCTACTACCACCCTAACAAATTTTAAGCGAATCTGTGAGCGACTCATGTGATATTTGACGACAAAAATTCAGGTAAAAGGTCAATGTTCTCATGGTATCCGAGGTCAACACTACTTAGCTCTCCTTGTGTTCTAGCTGTCTATACCTGCTTGCCAAACTTGGGACTGTATATTGCCTAGGATATAAAGATACGGCTATAACAATAATTTACGATGTTCAAGTCAAGTTAGTCAAGAGATAAAAGTCACCCTGGATACCAATAATCACCGTTAGTCTGATACACCAGCATACCAATGTTGGGGACATAAGTTGCAAAAGTGAAAGATATGGCCAGTACAAATATTGCATGTTAAAGGTTCAAGTCACTGGTTAATTTTGCTATGCAAATGATTTTTCTTGAACGCTTGCAGCATAAACTCTCTATGTAATGCAAAAAGTTTGAACACTGAGCGCCTCATGCGATCCCGAGAAAAAGCTGTGTGGCCTTATGAGCCCGTAAATTATGGTAAACAAACGGAAAAAAACCTGAAAGGCCATGGCCCCAGGGTTAATGTCCCCCTGCAGCTGAAGCAGTAAAGTGTGAGTTATGAAGGATATTTAGTTTCTTTTTTCCACAATTTAGAGAAATGCTATTGTAAAGTGTTTGAAAAATACATTTAGACCGACAAATTCTTGTTTTGACAGAAATTAAAAACGGGGAAATTCTTGTCGGGGGAAAATCCAAAACAGGAAATCCTTGTATACCAGGAAAGTTGCACCCATACACTCAGATAAAGCTCAAAGCGCTTTACAATCTATGATTCAACAGCAGGCTGTGGTGGTTGTGTGTCTCACCTGAGGGTCCCTAAACACAGCCTGCATGTTGCTGATGTCGATAAAGCTTTCTCTGAAGCGCTTAAATAAAAAACAATCTATGATTCAACAGCAGGCTGTCTGTAGTCAAAAACACTGTCTGTCTCACCTACAGGTGTCACTGAACACAACAATAGCCCGCATGTTGCTGATGTCGATAGAGCTTGAAGCGCTTTACAATCTATGATTCATTTCAACAGTAGGCTGTGGTGGTTGTGTCTGTCTCACCTGAGAGTCACTAAACACATGTTGCTGATGTGGATGAAGTTCGAAGCGCTTTACAATCTATGATTCAACAGCAGGCTGTCTGTGTTGGTGTGTGTCTCACCCTGAGGGTCCCTAACAAAACAGCCAGCATATGTTGTTGATGTACGATAGATGGCTAAAAGTGCTTTACAATCTATGATTACAACAGCAGTCTTAGCGGTGGAGTGTGTGTCTCTACACTGAGCATCACTAAACGCAAGCCTGCAATGGCCGTTGGATGCGTACGATCACAAGCTCTCGATATGGGGCGCTTTTTAACAGTCTAATGATTCATACCAGCAGCATCCATGTGCATAGTTGAATAGTGGCGTGGTCGGTCGTGGTGTGGTCTGTCTCACTCACCTGCATGCTCACCTGATAACACCTCAACCAGCGCTGCAACTGTTGATCTATGACTCAACAGCTTCTCGAAAGAAGCTCTGTACTTTAAACCACATGTATGACTCAAACAACAGCCTGCATGGAGGCTGTTGATAAAGCTCAAAGCGTCTGGGTACAATCTGATGGTCACTTCAACAGCAGGCTGTGGTGGTGTGTCACTAAACACGAGCCTGCATACGGTTTGCTGGTTGATAAAGCTCAAAGAAAATAGCGCTTTACAATCTATGATTCAACAGCAGGCTGTTGTAGTGGTGTGTCTGGCTCACCTGAGGGTCACTGAACACAGTGCCCCGTAGCCCCCCCGCCAGCCAAGCCCCCCCCAGCACAGCCCCGCATGTTTGTTATGTCGATTAAAAGCTCGAAAGCGCTTTACCAATCTAATGATTCAACAGTGAGGCGGTGGGGCGGGCTTTGTGTTGGTGGCTCGTGTCTCTCGCCTTTGAGCATACACTAAACATGTAGCGTCAAGAATGCATGCATGCTTGATGTCGGATAAACCTCAAGTGCTACTTTACAATTTCTATGACTCAACAGCAGGCTGTGGTGGTAGGGTCTGTCTGTCCTCACGCAGTGAGGGTGGTCACTTAAACACGAAGCCTGCAACCTGGGTACGTGGATTTTTCCACCCAGCCTGCACTGTGTTGTGATAGTCGATAAAGCTCAAAGTGCTTTATACAATCTATGATTTCAACAGTAGGGGTGGCTGTAGCGGTGAGTGTGTGTTCTCGCTTGCGCGGCATCATCAAACACAGGACAGCCTGCATGATGCCCTGTGATGGCGATAAAAAGCATCGAAACCGCTTTTAAAAAAATCAACAGCTTCTATGAATTCATTATCAAACAGCGGAGAACAGTAGAGGCTGTTTAGTGGTGTGTCTGTCTCACCTGAGGGTCACTGAACAAGAAGCCTGCATACTGTTGAGGGATTTTGTGCACGGGGCCCTAGGTAGGGAATGCCGCTGCCTTGCGCACCACAGCACCGTCCACAATCAGGTTCCACTTGAGACGTTGCTTTCCCTCGTCTCTGCAGAATAAACATGAAATGATACGCTTCCACAAGTTATTCTTCTGATCATCATCAATCATCATCTTCTATCCCGGTCGACCCGGGCGGGCCACTGCAACTAGGGGTTATTCACAAAACGCAAATACCCCTTTTAAATACTTGAAAAAAATTTGAAATACCAACACACCTTTTATTGTATACGGCAAGAGTTAAAAGACGCCTAAGTAGAAGCCCTTGGTTTGAATCAGCAACCAAAAAGGCGAGCGATTCATATCCCCCTGCAAGCAATAATATGGCAAGGAAAGAAAGAAGCCATTAAGTGTCCTCAAATACGGGTTATTGGTGAGAGTTGTTATGCCCTTTTTTGGTCAGTACTCCGCCATTCTTTCCCTCCACCCACCAAGGGCATTCACTCTTGCACAAGGTGTTCCTTGCAGTGGCCAATAGAGCAACAATCATACAACCCTCCAACTCCTCAAGCCACTAGGGGGAGCTTTTCTCCACTAAACTGACAACCACCGCCATGATCAACATCATAGTCACTGTCGCCATTGTCATTGTCATCGTCATAATGGCACTCCCCCAGGGAGAGAGGTGGCAGAGTGGTTAAAAGACGTTCGCCTGCCAAATGTAATGGTGGTTGACTGCAACGTGAGTGACCCGGGTTCAAATCCCGGCCTCCCCCCCTCGCCCTTTCTTTCTAGTTTCGGACAGGAAAATCGAACTGAACGTCGAGTCCTTCGGATTCTTGTCCTTCGGATGGGGACTTAAAAAGCTAGTCTGACCCGTGCGCTTTACGCACGTAAAAATAATCCAGACCCCACAAAACCCACCCCGGCAGTTGAAGAAGTCTTTAAGAAAGTCGGTAAGAGCCGGGAGAAATCCCGCTGCCTGGTATCGGTGGGCCAAATTGATAGCTAGGTTTTTCTTCCAAGTCTGCCCCACCCCCCCCCCCCTCCTCACCTTCACTGCCCTGGGCCCCCCCCCCTCCCGCCAAAAAAAGGGGTAGGCTCTGGCTGTGCACTGCGCTTGTGGCGACGCTCTCTCCGGGGGAGAGTGCAGCCCGAGTTTCACAGAGGATAAGTCTGTGACTTTAATATATTCCCCAGTCACAGAACTTATTAATATACCAAATACCATCATTATTGTCATCTTTTCAGTTTCATCTTCATCACATGCTAAACTCTTGCACTCAAACACATTTTCTCTCTCACTCATTCACTCTCTCACTCACTGAGTCCACCACTATTTCTCCCCCCGCCCCTCACTCTCTCTCATTGAGTCATAATATAATGACCTGTTTGCCTTATGATAGTTATCGTTTTGTATTTGTCTTGTTTCATTCTCAAGGACAGATTGTAAGAATAGAACGTCGCCTAAAATCTATATCCTTGTCGTAATAAAAATTTCAAGTCAAGTGTCAAGTTCTCTCTCTCTCTTACCACGCTAAAAAGGGACTGACTTTTTGGACAAGGTGTCAAGCAGTGTGGTTCTGTTCTTCACTCGAAGTTCGTTGGTTTGATACCGTTCGTCAGACACCATTTCTTCCATCTGCAAACACTGAAGGCACAACCATTGTAAGAATAGGCCTTTCTCACCACCCCAAAATGGTTTAATCCTTTCTCACCAATAAATGAATTTATGCTCAACCAATGTGTTTGTTTACACCCTGTCAACGCGGTGGTTCCGGCCATCTCTCTCGTCTCTCTTGTTTAGCTCTTCCTCCGCCTAAGCTCATCTTACGGCACCACATGGTTTAACACTTTAACCGCCGATGTTTCATTTATGCACCACAATGGTTTAACCTTTGGACCGCCAATGGGTTGTCATTTTATGCAGGGTAATGGTTCTGTTCTATCACCGCCAATGTCGCATGTATGCACCACCATGGCTTATATACCGTTTCTAAGTCAGACGTTGCATTTACAGCACCACAATGGTTTAACACCTTCAAGGGCACAACCGCATGTATAGTTTAATGGGTTTTTAAACAAAAAAAAAAAAATGTCTCAATTTAGGCAATAAAAAAAAAAAAACCCTTTCTCAACAAAAAATTCTAAAAAATGCACCACAATGGTTTAACCCTTTCACGCGCAATGTCTCATTTATGCACCACAACCCTTTAAAAAACAATCAACATCCCCAACCACGCATCAACGCACCACAATGGTATATAAACCAACATCACCGCCAATGACGCATTTAGGCACAACCAATGTTGCTTAACCCTTTCCCCCGCCAACGTCACACTTATGCACCACAATGGTTTATAAAAAAAACCCTTTCAAACCGCCAAACGTCGCATTTTAGCACCACAGTGGTTAAACTCCCATGTCACCAAAAGGTATCCAATCAGGGCCTGTTATCCAAAGACTATAGTTTCTTAATTTAGGGAGGTAATGGTAGGCCTATGTCTTCTTCTTTGATCACTCAGACAGTT
>JAGGCT020004036.1:4768515-4803276 GCA_017654935.2 Phymorhynchus buccinoides
CCGAAGTGAATCGGCAGCAGTGTATTCTCGCGTTGGTTGCCTCTGGCGGGCCTCCTCCTAAACACAGATTAGGTCACCTTGGGGATGCTGATATCAGATTCTGCGATCGGAACAAGCGGAGGTGTGCTGCGGAGTTTGGGACTCGGAATGAGCGGTTACGCCAGAAGATCTTGAAACAGCCAAGAAAAGAAGAAAAGAGTTCAAAATAATAGAGGATTTGCGTTGGTTGTTTTTTTCCAAACTGGGGATACCGGGGGTTATTTCTTTTGCAATAAAAATAGTTCCCCCACTTCTGGAAGTTCTTGCTTGTAACTTCACCATCAATCTGTCACATCTTTATTAACTCTGCATTTTCCTTTGGCTTTACTGTTCATCTAAATCCTTCTGCTTACCCGGACCATTCTCCTGCCTTTTTTACGACACAACATTCAAAAAACAAATTTCCTCCAGCCGAAGATTGGACTTTGCTGGGTCCTAAACTAATTTGTAGCTAGGCGCATAACGGAAGCACGACGCATCTGCGCTCATAATTGACAGGGCAAAAACTGTCTGAGCGATCGAAGGAAGAAAGAAGTTCCTCCCGCCCCCCCCACTACACACACACTTACACACACACTCGCGAAGGATAAGCACTAAAATGATATAGGGTTAAAATCTTGGCTAGAGACTGTACTCCAAACTCCTGCACCTTAGTTAGTTAGGTATTAAGTCCGTTATAGTCCCGTCAACAGTTAGGGTTATCTCAGGACTGTTCCCCGTGTAAAAGTTCGACCACGTATAGCAAAACAAAAATCCATGAAGAGTAACGCAGATGATATCCTTTTTATTTTAACTTTTTAAAATGTACCTGATAAACATTGCACAAAATCAGAATCAACACATCAATGATGTCAGTTACAGTCGTGGAACCTCCTTTAAAAGACCTCCCATTATAAGACTCACTCCAACATAAGACCTACTTCTCCGAGACATATTGCCCTTCTTTGTAAGTATTAAAATACCTCCCTTATAAGGGATCCCTCCCTTATAAGATCTCATTTGGGATGATTTTCGAAGGTCTTATAATGGAGGTTCCACTGTACGCTACTAATGTAAATGTAGCACAATCAATAATAATGCTGATATTTAGATTTGGAGGAGAAACAGTTCCTGAACGATTAAGGTATATCACATCTGATTAAACATAAATAAAAATGGGTCCCAAGGGTCGAAAACAAATAAAATGGACAAGGGGAGGGAACTCTCCATAAATTAGCCCCCTCCCCTATACCACAGTTGCTTACGACACCCCTGCCTAGCACTGCATGTTTAAGATCCAAAGGGGAGCAAACCCAACATCAACCTCAAAAAAGGATGCGTCAAATCTGCCCAAATCACACAAACACGCACAGAAAACACAGGAACAATTGGTTAGAGAGAAATTGTGCACAAACAAATCAACATTTATTCAAGAATGGCAGCGACTTGTAATCTCGAATATCGTAACTCTAACCCCTTCAGGACTTCCACTTCCTGAGGCAGACATCATGTACTGGCTTGGGGTTGCCTACCGAAAAAAATAAAAAAGACAAAAGAGTAACACAATGAACTCACTTCTGTCTGTAAGTTCATTTTCAGCATATATTACTGGCTGATCCAAGTTTATTTTTGCACTTTGAAATCATGATCAATTGAATTAACCCTTTCACCGCCAATGTCGCAATTATGCACCACAATGGTCTAACACCCATGTCACTAAAAAAAAGCATCAAATCAGGGTCTGTTATCTGAAGACCCTATTTTCTTAATTTTGGGAGGCAAGGATAGGCCTAATGTCATACATGTCAAAGAGGAAAATTCCCCAATACTGGAGAATCCATCTTTTTGTTTGTGGCTCAAGCCACAAACCTATAACTCACTTTGCCAGGTCTGTCGGTCGGTCGGTCTGTCGTTTCAAAATTGTCGCACATTTTGACAAAAAATTGTCGCACTTCAAATCGAAAGCTACACTTCAAAAATTAATTGAGGCCGCTCTTTAAAAGAATGTATTTTAAAAGCGTACAAACTAATAAAACATACGTAATACAGGACACTACAACAGACACGACGAGTAGTATGCAGTGAGTTCTTTTGATGAGTATAAGTAGGATACATAGTTTTAAATGTTTTCCAAAAGATATAAAAAGTTACGAAAATGGTGCAGAGATAACATTCTGGCCAGTTTACAGATTAAAAATTATTGAAAATACAGGGGAGGTAACCCATGATTGGAGTGCTAAAAACTAGACCATGTGCCACAAACTATTGCGAATTTCGCACTTCTTTTCTCTACACTCAGTTTCAGTTTAATGGGGGGGGTGGGGGGGGGGGGGTTGCGCTAAAAAAAAAAAAAGCTGGCGGGGGAGGAGGAAAAGGTTAAAATTAGAAATTATTAACTTAATAGGTTCTCCCTTTCGTGGTGGCTGGGTCACATTTTTTATCCATACTGTAAAAAAAATCACTTTACATCGATGCCCAGTAAAAAAAATGTAACATTTCACTACTGTATATCAGCTCACATAGATATTATAATCATAGATCCTCATACCAACATTGGTCATGATGATGATGGTGATAATGAAAACACTGAATATGAAATTGCAGCAGATTTTCAAATACATTGTACCTCATTATCATTTGAGTGAAAAAACAACAACAAATAATAAGCTAAAGCAACCTGCAAAAGACCAGGGATGGTATTCATGTCGAGATAGCATGAGACTTAGGCATGATGCTAACTTAGACGCTCTTCCAAAAGTCCTATTAAAAACTATAGGACAATTGGAAGAGCTTCTAAGTCTAAGTTAGCATCATGCTAAGTCTCATGCTATCTCAACGTAAATACAGGCCCTGTGCCTGTATTCACGTTGAGATAGCATGGAGACTTAGCCTGATGCTAACTTAGAAGCTCTTCCAAAAAGTCCTATTAAAATCATATAGGACATTGGAAGAGCTTCTAAAAGTACTTTTGGAAGAGCTTTCTAATTTAGCATGATGCTACGTCTCATGCTATCTCAACGGGAATACAGGCACAGGTTATAAATGGTTGGCATGATTAAGTTATACAGTAGATAATGATTGAAAAACTTCTTCTCTTTCTTCTGCTGGTGTCCCAAGGCCATATGGCCCATAAAGAGTAAAGGGACATATGTGTCCAGGTTTTACTGGTCTCACCGCTGCGTACAGCAGAAACATTCCGATTGTCGGAGGAGCTCAAAAAAAAAAAAATAAGCGAGAAAAATTATTTGGAAAGGATTTTTGTTTTTTCTAAAGGCAGGAGAATGGGCCAATAAGTCAGGAAAGATAGTAGATGATAGAAAAATCAAAGGGAAAATGCAAGAGTCAAAGAGAGTGACAGATTAGGGGAAGTTACAAGCAAAGAACTTACAGAAGGTGGGGGAACTATTTTTTTTATGAAAGACCCCCACGTTGGAGAGATTGAAAACAAACTAGAAAATAATAAAAATCCAAACGATTTGTATCATGATGTCTGATCTTTTATTTCATTTAGCGTGTGAAAACACGTCCAAGTTTATACCAAAACGTGAACGAGGCGACTGAGGGACATAGGACACGGAGGAAAAATCAAACTTCAGAATTCATCTGAACCTCTTTCCTGAAACAGGATTTTTGTTTTCCTTACAGGATTCGCAATTAACCCAATGACTCCCAACCATTCGAATCAGGAATCGATCCCAGTTCCCAAGAGGTGGGAATTAACTCCGAACATCACACCCAATATTTTATTTAAAAAAAATCACCCAAAATAAAGGTCAAACTCACATTTCATTTCTGAAAGATGCATTATTGAATAGCAATGATGATATTATTAATTACAAAGCTAACACACTGTCACACAACAAAACCATGAACTGGAATAAAAAAAATCTGTGATGGCGCTCCGAGCATCGCACTGAGTCAATACTGCGTCACGTCACGTGGAAAGAAGAAAATAAATTGGGGGTAACTTCGAAAAATCCGTTCAAAAAGACAATTGGGTGCTTTCCCTTGCTGTAAAGACCAAAAACGGACAACTGAGAGTCAGGAACAGGA
Source organism: Phymorhynchus buccinoides (assembly GCA_017654935.2). Classification (NCBI taxonomy): domain Eukaryota; kingdom Metazoa; phylum Mollusca; class Gastropoda; order Neogastropoda; family Raphitomidae; genus Phymorhynchus; species Phymorhynchus buccinoides. The sequence goes on from JAGGCT020004036.1 coordinate 4,772,587, forward strand.
AGAACTAACTTAGTATATTGCATTGTGGGTAGGGAGAAAGTGAAAGTGAAACTACTATACCTGGCGTTCAGCGGGCGCAATCGGCGCTTACAGTTACGGGCTGCATGAGTGGACAAAAAATTTGGCTCGAATTTGGCATCTGTGTCCTAGAGCGAAGGGTTAAAACAAAACTATATGTATGGTATAAAAAACAGAACCATGTATCTGAATGGAAAAAATTCTCAGTTTTAACCCTTTCACCGCCAGCTACATTTCAGCCCAAAATTTCCATTAATTAAATTTACCTGGGTAGAAAACAAAATCCCATCTGCAGTATTGGGGACTATTCTGTGTCATATATAACATAAGGTCTATCCTCTATTTCCCAAAAACTAAGACAATAGGGTCTTTTGATAATATACCCCAATTGGATGCCTTTTAGTGACATAGAAGTTAAATCACTGTGGTGCTAAAAATGCGGACTTTGGCTGGTGAAAAATCAACCAAGGCAGCCTCTTATCGTAACGACTGTACGATACGAATTCGATTCACATGGTCTCCAAGAAACCACATCGAGGGGTAATTGCCTAAAAATGTTATCACCAGTGTTATCACCAGTGTTATCACCATGCTGTCTGGAGGTCATTGTCCGACAGGGGTGACTAGCCTGTGGCGCAGCACTAGACAGCGATGCGCTCTCCAGGTGGGAGCAGCCCGACTTTCACTGGAGGACTCGTATATCTACAATAAACACTACCAACATACTCACTTCGGTAATTTGGTAATTATAGTCTCTGCTGAAATTCGGGTTTTTCCCACCTGGAGAGACGCGTCGCAGCCCCAGAGGCGCGCCACCAATTTTTTTTTTAATTTTTGCATGCGATTTTGGTGTGTTTGGGACTGATGCTTAAAGGACCGAGGGGGTGGGGGTAAATTTTTACCAAAAGACAACTTTTCTAGTTGCCACCTCGGGTTCAAACGTGTTGCTAAGTGAATGGGCAACACGGGAACCTCGGTTTATCGTCTCATCCCGAAAAAAAGACTCCACATTTCAGGACCGTAAAGGGCTAGTGCAAAGTGAGAGGAAAAAATTCCCCTGTACCAAGGTTCGAAATCGGGTTCTACTTGTATTACGAGGCGAAGCGCTTACCACTGTTGCCACTCTACACTGTTTACACACACACACACACATAACAAACGCACACACACCTTTTTTTCAAGCATTAGGCTGCAGCATAGATTCAGTCATTGGAGGCGATATATTATACATGTCAGCCTTAAGGGATGGCTACACTACATACGATTCGGTTTCGATGCGATTTTGACGATGTGAGTCATCATTCACGTGAAATTCATGCATTGGGTATACTTGGGTAGTAGAAGATATAGCGAAAGCGGTAGAATCATTTTTAGACGGGAAGTATATTTCACGCGAATCGTGACCCGCATCGTCGCAGTCGCATCGCATTGACAGCACAATCGTATCTAGGTGTAAGCAGACTATTTTAATAGGGCATTTGCCGCGTGCCGGCGACCTTGAATTTCACCGAGGTGAAATTAGAGAAGTCGACGGGAACTCGGGCAAAAACAAGCGCGGGCAATTTTAGTAGTCTTGTATAGAGTACGAACACTCTTGGCAAGTGCCCTATTCAGCCCGAACCATAGGTTCGATCTTTCTTAGACTGCATTTTACTTTGTGGATTGATTCTCTCCAATTCTCCTTTCTCTCCGTTTCAAAACGAGCTAGAGGGCTTTTTCTTGGGTCAAAGCGTCAATGGTTTGTGGGTCCATTCCCAGCAGCCCTTGCAGCACTTCCTGCGTGTGTTGGCCCAGTGTGGGCGGAGCGGAGGGAGCCACCGTCGACGTTTCACTGAACTTCACTGCCGGAGCTGTGAGATCACACACACGCGCATGCACACACACAAGCACACCCACAAACCGGTTACTGCTGGTATGAGGAAAACGGAAACTCCAACTGTCAGGACTCATATCAAAATCAAACAATACTTTATTATCTCAAAAGAGAAATTAATTGTGGTTACGCCTGTAATTCGACATTAAAATACACACATTAAACATTATAACATAACATTCAGAACATGTTCAAAATACATTCAGTACAATAAAATACATATCAAGCATTTTAATAATCAAAAACATGCTAAATACAGAATACATATCAACATAAAGTTATAAAGTAGGCAAAAGAAATGTACATGTCAAGTATTCAACACAGCAAAATAAATAACTCCCATATATAAACACAGACACACACGCATAGGGCATACATGCACACAAGCGTGAATGCATACGTGTGCATGCTCCCATCACACCCCTCCTACACTGCAACACACACAAACACTCTCTCACTCTCACACACACAAATGCGCGTGCACCCAAATACACACACGTGCGCACGTGCGTGGTGGTTGTGGGGGTGAGGGGGCGCACACGCACCACAGCTCACATTCTCAGCATCAGAAAGTTAGACCCAGATTTCACTGCCTAGACCCTAAGCTTTCCCATTTTCCAGCAGCAGTGAGCCTGCCAAAAATAGACCTCTCCCTTTTTTTCTCTCCTGCTGCCTTCAAGGCCTTTCTGACCTTTTAGTTACCTCTCCCTTACTGGCTGGATATAAGATAAGCTCTCTCTCTCACTCTCTCTCTAGCTATCTCTCTCTCTAGGTGGACATAGGTATGAGAGTTTAAAATTAGAACAAGCAGTGGTGCTGGCTCAGATGAGAAGCAGGCAGGAAAAAGGAAGGGTAAGTGGCTAGAGTGGGCCAAACTTTATGAAGCCAGAATGCGGCAGAAAAACATGCTGTGGCACACATACACTCACACATGACATGCAAACGCACACACATGCACATGCATGCGCGCACACACACACACACGCAGAGAAAATCGCACAGCACTGCAGGAATGCCCCACTTCAGCACGAAGTTAACGGAAGAAGTTGCCAACTCTATACAACGAGTTCAGAGCCCAGCCAGGCAGTAGAAAACCAGCAAAAACATTGACCAAACCCGCTGCCAGCAAAGGAGAAAAACCGCAGAGACGCACAAGAAGAAAAAAACCCCAAAGACTGTACAGGGGAAGATAAAACATCCGGTCTCTTTTCCCTATATGAGTAGTGAGGACAGAAACAACTGGTTATGTCCCTTTGAAACGTGACACATTTTACACATCGATAGGCCAGTTGAATTCTCCGTTCAAAGTTCCAGTCCGAGTTTTGGGATAGCCTCCACTGTGAATAGTGTACTGGTCCCCACTAACGATAACTCTATCAGCCCGGTTCGCCGAGCTTTTAAGTAATCAATCTTACCATTTTAGAATATCTTTGAAGACCCAAGACACACAGGAGAGAAGAGAGAGAGAGAGAGAGATAGAGAAGAGAGATTGAGGAGAGAGAGGAGAGAGAGAGAGAGATCTTGTGAAGCAGCATGACAAAAAAGAATGTTCATTGCAAGTTAGGTGCTCATTCCCTTTGCATTCCTATGGGCCACTATGAGGATGGAAGGACTACGCTTTGCGTTTTCGTTCCTCACCCTGTCGCCAACATACTGGATGAAATATAACTCTGATCTTTTTTTTTTTTTTTAAGATGAAAACAAAAAACAAACACACCACACACACACACACACACAAACAGACTTTTAATCCATACATCATTTTATTTCCACAAGACCTTAGCTTACAAGGAGAGCATACGCCATTCAAACAAACACACAACAAGCGCACAGTGATGTTATTTCATTAACACATGGGACACTCACAAACAAAACAAAAACAACCAGAAAATGTTGGCAAATTTGCCTGTATCCACGTACAACATACACAACTGCAAAACAATACTTCCCCTATTCAGTCCAGTCAGAGGTTAGTATAAGGCCGGGTTCACATTAGACGCGTTTAAGTTCCGTACGGAAAACCCTAAATTATTGGAAGAAAGAAGGATAAAAGTTTACGGCAAATAGGGGAAATTCGGACACGTGCGCAAAATCTTTTCCCTTCTTTGTTTCACTTATTTATGGATTGCGCACAGGTTTCCACAATGGAATATCCGCGTATGTGTGTACACAACATAAGGTCTTTAAACAATGTAAATACTGCCAGAGGAGGTAACTCAGGTTTATAATTTTTTAAAAAAGGGCACAGTTGTGTTTATTTCTGGTGTGCCTGTGATGAGGAGATTCAGATAGAATTAGAAAGTATGTGTGTGCGTGTGAGTAGGTAAGCGACGCATGTGTGTCTTGCAGGAATGTGTGTGTCCCATATTGTGTGTGGTGTATGTCATGTGTGGTGTGTGTGTGTGTCGTATGTGAGAGAGTGTGTGTGTCTGATAAATTTGTTGTCGTGATGGAGTATATGTTCTGGAAGTGTAAGTGTGCGTGCGTGTGTGTTATCTCTCTCTCTCTCTCTCTCCCTCTCTATCCATCCATCCTCTCTCTCTCCCATCTCTCTCTCCCTCTCTCTCTACCTCCCCTCTCTCTCTCTCTCTCAGATCGTCTTTCGTACCCCTCCCATCTCTTCTACCTCTCTCTTCTCTCTCTCTCTCTCCCTTCTCTCTCTGTACAGTTGTTCTGTGTGTGTGTGTGTCCATGGCAACCTAGTGTCTATGACTTACTGAATGTTTTTTCGAGGATAAAGATCGAGGTCTGGTAGCATGGGTTGCAGCCTTTCCTGGTACACAAGGATTTACTGTGTTGTTGCTTTTTATTTTACCAGAAAAGGGAACTCCCTTTTCTTAAAAACTAGGTTATCCTTACCAGTATTCTTCTGGGGGTGAGTCAAAATATCCCCAGAGGCATGGGTTTTTGCCAAATAACTCATGTAATTTTTAACGGCTACGTCACAAAAAATTTCAATGACATCGTCAAAAAAACTAAAAAACTATCATTCTGTATTCTTACCCAAAAAATTTACTTTATGCCTATTAAACCTTGTGTCTTTTGTGTGCTTACTGTATTTTTCAAAGAATTAAAAATAAGCATTTGTATCCAAATGCGGAAAAAGCAACACTAAAAACCACCTTTCATAATAAAAAACCTTTATTCAGCTGCAGGGGGACATTACTCCAAGGCTTTTATCATTTTGGGTAGTTGCCACCCACGTGCCTATGTGTGCTGTTGTGTGTATGCATGCTTGTGCGGTGTGTGGTCCTTGTGTGCGCGTGCAATGTGCGATGTGTTGGTTGCTGGCTGTGTCTAGTCTTGGAATTACTATTTTTGTTAGTCTGCTTATGTTGAGCACTGGGTTATATTTAGGTATTTGTACATCCCATTCACAAGGACTTATCTCTGTGGAATTCGGGTTGCTCTCCCCCGGAGAGAGCGTCGCCGGCAAGTTCATTTAGCGCCTACCCAATTTTTTGTTTTTTGGGGGTGGGGGGCACAGGGTGAGTAGGGGTATGGGCACACTTGGAAAACCTAGCTTTCAATTTGGCAATACCAGGCGGCTCTTGGGCTCATTTGAGGGTAAAGCACTATATAAATGTAATGTTATTATTATCATTACAGACAAACCCCTATTTTACGACCCTCTGTTAAGCGACCACCTCTCATGTGAGACCGGATTTGTTAGCACGGATGCATTTTACTATGTAAACGACCTCTCTTAAACAACTTCTTCTAAAAAGCGACTTACGACCACCATTTTTTGTTAGTTTTTACGACCGTTGCTGTCGTCTGAATAGACTTCAAGCAAAGGGAAACAACCACAGACAAGGGCCTGAAAGCAGAGTCGCTTCCCATGTTGTAGAAAATATGGCGGAAAGCGTAGGAAAAGCACAAAAACCACTGACTTTGAAAAAGAAAAAACACTGACTTTGGACGAGAATGGAGGTAATTAAAAGAAGTCGGCAAAGTGAAACAGTAATACATCGATTGCACAATCCTATAGAGCTGGAAAGACCCAAATCCAGTTTTAATAATTATGTCATTGTATGTGTGCATGAAGAAAAGAGTATGAAACTGTGCTGAACTTTTTCTTTCTACGGCTGCCAGTGAAAAACCTCCGTCATACAACCCCTCCAATTTACAACCGATTTTTCCGGACATTTTGGAAGTCTTAAAAATAGAGGTTTGTCTGTATGATTGCTACTGGGTATGATAGATGGGCCCCACCAGTGGGAGTGAGGGGAATCTCTTGAATCATTCCTCTCTGACTAGTCACCTGAAAAGCAAAACACAACACTTTCATCATTTTGTTCGACAAATCAGTAGATGCGTTGTGTAATGAAGGTGAGGTGACTGGAGCGGATTAGTGGGTGGGGGTGGAGATTTGATTTTGATTTGACCGTGGGTTGGATTTTTCTGTGTGCATGGGCGAAAGCGAGTGTGTGTTCGTATGTGTCGTTTCTCTTCATTATATTCATTCTCAAATTTAAATTATTTTTTTTAATTATGTCAAATTTATAAAAAAAAAAATTTTAAATTATCTTGTACAGGAGGCTTTAACTTTTAAATTTAAGCTGGCAAGTGCTGTGTGTTTTCATTTTTTCTTCCGTTTGCATATGATGTTATTAAAAATCGTCATTGTGCATGCCCTGCGTTATATTTATATGTTATCTTGTATGATCTGTGAGCTTTATATGTCCTGGATATTCTATGGTTAATTAAAATAATAAGTGAATTTCGTATTTACAGTGCCATTGCATTATCATGTTCATGTGTGGTTTTGTAAAAATGCGAATGTATCTGTAAGGCGCTTCGAGCTGTTGGTCAGGATACTGCGCCATATAAATGTTATTAATTATTATTTATTATTTATTACCTTTGACCCGTTGTATAAGAAAAAAAACAAGAAGGAAAGCCTTCAAGGCTCACTCGAGCTGCGTTATTGGATATACATCTAAATGCCGGAGATAGACCTGAATGCCAAATTGTTTAGAAAGGGCAAAGTTTCTGTACTGGACTCATCAGCTTGATGTGATATTAGGTACTGTTATTAGGTGTTAGGTACTTTATAGTCACAAAGGCGTTTCTGTAAAATTCGGGTTGCTCCCACCTGGAGAGTGTGTCGCAGCCCAGATGTCACCCCACCCATACTACCACCCTACAAAATGTTTAAGCGGAACTGTGCCAGCGAAAACGTGATATTTGGACAGACAAAAAATTCAAGGTCAAAGGTCAAGGTAATTCATGGTCACAGAGGTCAAACAATACTTCGCTTTCCCCCTGGGTATGTTCTTAAGCTAGTCTACATGCTGAGCAAAACCGTGGGGGGAATGTATATGCTAGGATTATAAAAAGGATACGGCTATAACAAATAATTGATGATGTTCAATGTCAAGGTTAAGGTCAAGAGAGCAAAAGTCACCCTAGAACCATATCACCATAGGCTAATACACCAACATGCCAAATTTGGGGACCATAAGTGCAAAATGTGAAAGATATGGCCAGTACAAATATTGCATGTTAAAGGTCAAGGTCACTGGTTAATTTTAATATGCAAATCATCTTTCATGAAAGCTTGCAGCAGAAACATCTATATGTATGCAAAGTTTGAAAAATGTACGCCTCATAGCTCCCGAGAAAAAGCTGTGTGGCCTTATGAAGCCGTAAATTATGGTACACAAAATGAAAAAAACCTGAAAGTCCAGTGGCCAGGGGTAATGGCCCCCTGCAGCTGAAGCAGAAAATTGAGTTATGAAGGTGTTTTAGTTTGCTTTTTCCACAAATTTATAGAAAATGCTTATTTTAAAATGTTTGAAAAATACAATTTAGACACACAAATATCTTGTTTGACAAATTAAAAAAACAGGAAATTCCTTTTCTGGTAAAATCCAAAAAACAGGAAATCCCTTGTATACCAGGAAAAATAATGCACCCATGCACTCAGATAAAGTCCAAATGCGCTTTACAATCTATGACTCAACAGCAGGCTGTGGTGGTAGTGTTCTGTCTGTCTCACCTGAGGGTCACTAAACACATGCATGTTGATGATGTCGATAAAGCTCGAAGCGCTTTACAATCTATGATTCAAGTCAACAGTAGGCTGTTGTAACTTTCCTGTCTGTCTCACCTGAGGGTCACTAAACACAGCCCGCATGTTGCTGATGTCGATAGAGCTTGAAGCGCTTTACAATCTATGATTCATTTCAACAGTAGGCTGTGGTGGTTGTGTCTGTCTCACCTGAGAGTCACTAAACACATGTTGCTGATGTGGATGAAGTTCGAAGCGCTTTACAATCTATGATTCAACAGTAGGCTGTTGTGGTGGTGTGTGTCTCACCTGAGGGTCACTAAACACAGCCTGCATGTTGTTGATGTCGATAAAGCTCAAAGTGCTTTACAATCTATGATTCAACAGTAGGCTGTAGTAGTGGTGTGTCTGTCTCACCTGAGCATCACTGAACACAGCCTGCATGCCGTTGATGTCGATAAAGCTCGCCAAGCGCTTTACAATCTATGATTCAACAGCAGGCTGTTGTAGTGGTGTGTCTGTCTCACCTGAGGGTCACTGAACACAGCCTGCATACTGTTGATGTCGATAAAGCTCCGAAGCGCTTTAGACAATCTATGATTCAACAGCAGGCTGTTGTAGTGGTCTGTGTCTGTCTCACCTGAGGGTCACTGAACACAGCCTGCATACTGTTGATGTCGATAAAGCTCAAAGCGCTTTACAATCTATGATTCAACAGTAGGCTGTCTGTCTCACCTGAGGGTCACTGAACACAGCCTCGCATGTTGCTTGATGTCGATAGAGCTTGAAGCGCTTTACAATCTATGACTCAACAGTAGGCTGTTGTGGTAGTGTCTGTCTGTCTCACCTGAGCATCACTAAACACAGCCAGCATGTTGTTGATGTCGATAAGCAGCTCAAAGTGCTTTACAATCTATGATTCAACAGTAGGCTGTTGTGGTGGTGTGTGTCTCACCTGAGGGTCACTAAACACAGCCTGCATGTTGTTGATGTCGATAGAGCTCAAAGTGCTTTACAATCTATGATTCAACAGTAGGCTGTTGTGGAGGTGTAATGTCTCACCTGAGCATCACTAAACACAGCCTGCATGTTGTTGATGTCGATAGAGCTTGAAGCGCTTTACAATCTATAATTCATTTCAACAGCAGGCTGTTGTAGTGGTATGTCTGTCTCACCTGAGGGTCACTGAACAGAGCCTGCATACTGTTGATGGGCCCGTAGGGAATGCCGCTGCCTTCCAGCACCTCCAGCCACTGAGACGTGCTTCTCTCTGCAAAACTGATACGCATCCACAGTTGTTTCTGATCATCATCATCATCATTGTTATCGGCCACTGCAACTAGGGTTATTGACAACTTTTACAGACAGGAAATCTTAAAGCAGTGTTTATTATCATTTAAAACAAATCGTGCAACGTGACAACTGTTTATGACAAAAGGGGAAAGGCAAAACCAGGTATTGTTGTTAACATTACAATGTTGAGGCTCGTAACGTCACACCTTTGACTGAAAGGAAAGGTTCAACCAGCCATTGTAAATAATAATATAATAAGAGTACATTTATATAGCGCTTTACCTCAAATGAGCCCAAAGCGAGCTTTACAATCAATTATTCATTAACAAATAGACAACGAAAACAGCATTCAAGAATGACACAAACCATCAACAACCCAGGGAAAAGGCAGACCTTCGTTAAGATGTCTCGCCTGCCAAATGTAATCCTGTGAGTGACCCGGGTTCGAATCTCTCTGCCTCTCTCGCCCTTTCTTTCTAGTTTAACTCTCTCTCTCGAACTCTCTCTCTCCAGCTCTCTCTCTCTCTCTACTCTCTCCTCCTCTCTCTCCTCTCTCTCTCTCTCGCTCTCTATCTCTATCTCTCTCTCTCTCTCTCTCTCTCTCTCTCTCTCTTCTCTCTCCTCTCTCTCTCTCTCTCTCTTCTCTCTCTCTCTCCTTTCTCTCTCTCACACACACACACACACACCACACAACACACACACACACACACACACACACACACCAACACACCACACACACACATTTATCGACACCGACTCGTTCAACCCCTATTCAAAAAGTTTCTTATGTTTTTTTAAAAACAGATGTGATTCAATAAAAATGGTTGAAATTATGTTTTGTGATTTTCAAGTATGGCTGCTTTTGTGTTGTAAATAATATTCGTACTAGACACGGCTCAGTAATGGTTCATCCTCACTTTAAGCCCTCAAAAAACCAAACCCTGATTTTTTAATGAAAAATCTGCACTTTCTTGAGTGTTCTACTCCATAAGATATCTCATTAAATGCATAGAAAGTGAACGAAAGTTGAAGATATACACTGATTGGTTTTTTTACTTACTTGCATTACTTTAACAGAGTGTGTAAGATAAGGATGCAAAATGGTAAAGAAAAGCAAGAAAAGTGGTGAGGGTGGAGTGAGCGTTGAAGGGTATGTTCTCTCTGCTAACGGCATAAAACGTATTATAATGTATGTGGACAAGGTTGTGTCAAGCATTGACGTATGTTCTTCACTGAGCAGTCAAGTGGTAAAATTACAGTTGGATCTCGTGACAACATACTTCAGGTCGGCCAAGAGTGTAGGAAAATACTGGGGTCGTATTTCACAAGGGCTAACGGTACGTTGCGCTCGCTCAAATCGGCGAAAGGGGTCTAAAAAGACAACCCTCGTTTGCCGATAGTTTCGCGTGGCGTTTTGTTCTTGCCAAACACCGAGCAAAGCGGCGAACTATCCGGAACTAGTAATGGGTGAATCCATTTCTTCTTTTCTTGATTGTTTCACCATTAAAGTTTGGTTTAAAATAATAAATACATTTTTTTAAACCAATCAGACAAGAGCTTGTAATATTCTTCCGCAAACGTTTTCTAAAGTGTTTCTTAGGCCCCGTTTGGCGTAAATGCGTTATTCGCCGTGGCGACCGTTATCTAGAGAAAACTCAACCCTGGTCTTATCAGTCGCATGGTACAGACTTATTATACTCGCGGGCTCTACTCCTAGTCGTCTGTGGTTTAACCCTTTCTGTGGCATCAAGTGCACGTTAAAATGTGAACTCCAGTGGCCAATTTGTTTTCTGATGACAGGTTCCGACATTTTGACAAGCGTAGGGGGTTGAAAAAGTTCAGACACAGTGCCAAAACTCAACCAGGCAGATATCATTAAGTTAGTACCCCAGGTTACTGCAAGAGTATAACACATCATGCTCGATTTCTACGCACCACAATGTTTAACCCTTTCACCCGCCAACGTCGCATCTTACGCACCACAATGGTTCAACCCCCGTGTCACTAAAAAGCCATCAAATCAGGGCCTGTTATCCAAAGACTATAGTTTCTTAATTTAGGGAGGTAATGGTAGGCCTAATGTCTCTTTCTTCGATCGTTCAGACAGTTTCCTTTCAATTATGAGCGTAGATGCGTCATGCTGCGTTATGCGCCCAACTAAGAAAATAGTTAAGCCCAGCAAGTCCGACTTAGGCTGGATAAAATGTTTTTGAAAGTGTTTTTTGAAAAAAGGCATGAGAATGGACCAGTGAGGCAGAAAGGATAGTAGATGACAGTAAGCAAAGGGAAAAAGGGCAAACCCAAGAGAGTGGCAGAGTAGAGGAAGTTACAAGCACAGAACTTCCAGAAGTGGAGGAACTATTTGTACAAAGACTCTCCGGTATCACCAAGGGGGGGGGGGGGGGTGGGGGGCTTAATGATATTACATGTCACAGAGGAACTCCCAATATTGCAGAATTTTTTTTCTCTACCCTGTTAAAGTTAAGGGGTTGTTTGTTTGTTTTGTGCTATGAAAAACGGCTGTGGTGAAAGAGGTGGGAAAAACCGGTTTGAACCGAAAAAAACCGGGCATAAAACTTTCGCGTTCAAAAACCGGTTCGTACGTTGCTGTGTGAATCCGGTTTTTAACTGCAAACTGAAAGTAAGTTTGTTCTTAGAATAACGCATTCTTTTCGAAGAACAAACAGATCTCAGTTGCAGATTGGGTGTAAACCAAGAGTAGCTGTTTCAGTTGTGGTGGTGTGTCTGGCTTGACTTCGGACCGAGGGCTTGAGCTGAGTGTGTGTGTGTGTGTCATAAGTCTAAGTTTCTTATGTGTGTGGGTTGTGTGTGTATGTGTGCCGCGTGCCGCTGCGTGTGTGTTAATATCTGACAAAATAAATATGTAGTGAAGCTAGTGATGCGAATTACTGGTCTAAAAAACCGGTTCGGTTAAAACCGATTCGAAGAGGGAAAACCGGTTGAAAACCAGTTCGGATTTTTGAACCGGTTCTCCAACTTCTAGTTGGTGGAACAGCGGTTAAAGAGCACAAATTCCTACCCAGTAAAATATTTCAAAACAAAATCATCGCTTCTTGCAAACACCTCGCGTATTAAACAAGCTTATATTTTTAAAAAATTAAGCACATAATTTTTAAATTAAATACGCTTACATTAAATATGAATAACCACATTTATCTTAAAGACCCCCCCCTCACGGCACATGCAAAATCATCGCTGGCACAGTGGTAGCGCGTGTTCGCTTGTTTGTGTCAAGTAAACCCGAGGTCGAACCTGGGTACAGGGGATTTTTCCTCTCACTTTTGCACTTAGCCTTACGGTCATGAACGTGAGTCTTTTCGGATGAGGCGCATAACGAGGTCCTGTGTGCACGCCACCTTAGCATACGTTTAAACCCAGTGCAGCGAAAAAGTCATTGGTCAAAAATTTAAACACACACCCCCCATATCAGTCACAAAAATCGCATGCAAAAAAAAAAAATTCAGGGTGGCACACCTCTGGCTGGACGCGCTCTCCAGGTTGGAGCAACCTGAATTTCACAGAAACGCCGCTGTGACCATAAAGTACACTAAATCTAAGAAATCTAAAGATTATTACTCCACGTGCCCTGATTTGGAGATTGGGATGAACACTGCTAGTGACAGGGATACCTTTTTTACTTTAAGAAAAACCTCCGAAGTTAGTCGGAGTGTAGGCTGACCCAAGTGGCGAGAAAAAGGAACACACGGCAATGTTCCCAGTCCTTAGCTTGTGCATTTGTACCATAGTGTTCAAAGTGCTGCGGGGATGATCCCTGGAGTTTTTAGCCAGGGTACAACAACAACATATAAGGAAAATTATATAGCGCTTCATCACCTTTAAGCTCTAAGCGCTTTAGAACTGCCACTAAAACGATTTTTTAAAACAAACCCCTTACATCCATCAGTAATACCCCCCCTCCCCTATTCTTCACATCTTACACACAAACACACACAAACAACACACAAAACACACACACACACACACCACACACGCAACACGCACACACACAAACGCACACACACACACGCCCCAACCACACTCACACACAACACACACACACACACACACCCCCCCCCCACACACAACACACAACACACCACACACGTACACACTCACACACACACACACGTACACACTCACAACAAAACAAACTATGTACATATTAACTAAATATAGCTAAAAACATTAACAATCATAAAATAACCATTGTTCAATCAGATTACAAGCAATAATCAATTTTGAAGAACAAGTTCACATTGACAAATGGGACCGCAAAAGTAAAGTAAACATACAAAGGGTCACAAAACATCAAAAAATAGACAAACACCAGACCTGTTTTACCGTGAAATTGGGCTATTTGTGTATCCAAAATTTTCTAACATAAGTTATTTTCACAAAAGAGGAGTACGCCAACAGGAAATGTACAAACCTGAGTGCAAACATGCATACATTCTTATAAAACTTGCAGAAATACTGTGTCAAAAGTGTCATCCATGATTGTTACAACAAACAAACACCACACACACACAAACACACACAAACACACACACACCAAACACACACACACACACACAGATCGCACCAAGGTTCCTGAATCAGGCAATTATGCAGAATGATAAGATCTTTTTCACCATTTCACCATATTTCTTGTCCAGCATCATTTTATCATACTTGGTCAGAAGTCGGTACACAATATGGTGAAATCTTATGGGTTATAAGTCTTGAAAACACGTATCTATAAAAGCAAAAATAAAACACCCAAAATAAAACCTTGACAAGAGAACTTGAAAACTGCTGTCGTTTCCTGCCCCAAACAGAATGTAGCCGTCTTTGGTCTGAAAGCCGTCGGATAGAACAGAGGGTAAACGAGGGCAAACGCACACAACTACATGGCGTGATATGCGCACATACATACACATAGTCTTGCATGATCAAAAAAGGCATACCATCTGTTTTCAGACTACAGACAAAAACCATTTTACGACCCTCTGTTAGCGAACCACCTCTAATTTGATGACCGGATTGTTGGCACGGAGCATTTTACTATGTTTGTAGACGCCCTCCTCTAAAAACGCGACTTACGACCGCCATTTGTTGGTTTACGACCGTTGTTGTCGTCTGCATGACCTTCGAGCAAAGGGAAACAACCACGGTCAAGGGCCTGAAGGCGGAAAGTCGCTTCCGGTTGTAGACAAGATGGCGCGAAAGCGTAGGAAAAGCACCGAAAACCACGACTTTGAAAAAGAAAACCACTGACTTTGGACGAGAGTGAGTGGTGATTAACAGAAGCGGCGAAGTGATATAGCACTGTCATACATCGATTGCACAAATCCTATGAGTTGGAAAGACCAAACCAGTTTTATATGTCATTGTATGTGTTGCAGAAGAAGAGAGTATGAACTTGGTCTGAACTTTTTCGTTTCTATGGCTGCCAGTGAAAACCTCCGCCATACGACCACTCCAAGTTACGAGGTCGATTTTTCCAGACATTTTGGAAGTCTTAAAATAGAGGTTTCTGTATAAGGCGGATACTTTTTCCCCAGACTGAGACCCCTGCGCTTAATAAATGACTACTAAAATAGTAAGAAAATATAATAACAGGAAATCTGAATTTTGTGTAAAATCAGGTGCGCCTTATAGCCGAAAAATTACGGTACTTTTTTCTCTTCTTCAATCGCTTCAGACAAGCTTCCTGTTGTATGACGTAGATGCAGCATGCTGCCGTTACGCGCCTAACAAAGAAATAGTTAGGGCCAGCATGTCTGACTTTCGGTGACAGAAATCTTGTAAGAATTTATAGAAAAAAAGGCATGGAGGAGAAAGGATGACCAGTTGAGTTAGAAAGCTAGCTAGATGGCAGCAAGAAAGGAAAAAGGAAGTGTTCAAAGAGAGTGATGGATTAGAGGAATCAAAGACACAGAAACTTCCAGGAAGGTGGGGGAACTATTGTACAAAAGACACCTCACCCCCCCACCCGGTTATTCCCACGGGGGGAGCACTACATCACAAGTGACCGTTATACTCCTAACATTTGCCATTTTACTCACAGGCGTTATCACTGGTGACATTTCGCCTCTACAAAAGGGCCAACCACGTAAATGAGAGCTGTGCTATACATGATGGTCTACAGTGTTGGAATATCATGCTACAGTTAGTCGTTCGGTGGAAGACTATGACTCTCGAAAGAGGGGGGGCCTTGCCACCGGCTCTGGTGCTGCAGCCAGGGATTGGTTGGCCTTTTGGCGGGAACCTTCCCAACCGCCAAATCTCGTCCTCAGATCCCTTTGGCCGAGAGAGTGGGGATGTTACCCTGAGCAAGGGCATCTCCGCTACAAACTAATCCTCGCCAAGACCCGACAGCAATAGTATCTTGCCTCTTCAGCTATATGCAGTCATTGGGTTTTTTCTTTTTCGGGGGGGAAAAGGAAACGAAAAGACAGGCAACAAACAACAATATGCACACATTGCAAAAATACACACCCACACATTGCAAATACAGCACGACACACCATCAACCGACGGAAAAAGGGTTTTACGTCCTCTGGTATGACTCAGACAAATATTGGGACATTTGTAAATAAAATATGGTGGAATCAATACTGGAGCAAATGCCCGGAGCCACCCCCCCCCCAGTACAGAAAACAGTAAAGTCCCGATTTTTATAATACAGATAGGTTGTAGCGGGGAACACGCCCAGGTTAAACTCAGCGGCTATGGCACCTCCACAAAGGGCTGACACACTCATAAATATCCATGGGTGTCCTGGAAATGTCAAAAATCCGCCAGGCCGCCCATTTTAAACAACTTGACTTAACCAGGCGTCGTACAGATTGTTCATACAAGTCAAAAACTTTCAAAGACCCTTTATCCCATTTTCAAAGACCTCTCATGACATACAATCCAATAAAGTTTATAAAGTTTGTAGCCCCAAAAGACCAGATACTTGCAAAAGAAGGCAATGTCCCCCCGTGAGAAGTTACAGGTAGGTCTTATGTTGGGAGGGAGTGTTATAATGGAAGTATTATAGGGAGGTTTTACTGTATTGCAGGGTTAGAAGATCTATTACGCTGCCCAGTAGCTTTTTAAAATTGTTCAATTTTGGGTGTGGATCTTAACAGACTCTCTCTCTCTCATCAGTCCCCTGTCTTTCTTGATTTTTTGGTTTATTATTATTTTGTTGCCCTCAAGGGTTATAATAAAATAATAATTAATACCGCTTTATATAGCGCATAATTTGCTAAGCAACTCAATGCGCTTTTCACTCATCATCGTACAAAACATTCTAAACAGACTGGTTCACGTATCCGCACCATAAATCTCTATGAAAATGAATTAATTAGAGAATGCATTGCATAGGGTGCTTTCTTCTTCTTTCCGATGGGGTGTTATCCTGCCATACGCTCAAAAGTCTTCATTAGACTGCTAGAGCACACAGGATGCACGCTTTGTGAGTTCGTGTCATCCATTCCACCGGCAACGACTGCGCTACTCATACAAATAGTGGAAAGCGCTTAACGTATGTGAGTGCGCGTGTGTGTGTATTGTTGTGTGCGTGCGGGGCGCCCCGTCCGGCGTTGTCAAAGTGTTATGCTTGAGTAAGTTGTGTGCGTTTCAGTGATAATGTGTTTTCGTGTGTTTGATGAAATGGTAATGGGTAGTGTGGGATTGTTTGTGTGCACAGAACGAGTTACGCCTAGTGCGTGCACGTACGTGCGTGTTGTGTCTGTTTTGCGTGTGGGTCTGTTGTGGTGGTGTGCGTGTTGGAGTTTTCACTACTGATTGTAAGCGCTTTCGTGCTCGATAAAAAAGCGCGATATAAAATCCGTTTATATTATTATTAAACGTGCACGCAAGATCTGTTGCGTGCGTCACACACGGGACTCGGTTTTAGGTCTCATTCCGAAGGACCAGGAAATAGGAGAAAGTATCTCCGCGAGGATACAAACAGTGACCTGCCGGTGTTGAACCCACCGCTCCCGCAAACCTGTTGGATTACGAGCGGCGACTCTAACCACCCGGCCACGGCGCCTCTCGTTGCCCCCCCAACCTTTCTCTCTCTTACCACATACCTGATAAGGCACATGTCTGGGGTTGCTGTGCCGTGTCTGGAGCCTCTGGCCAGGTTTCAGGTAGTGGAGGCTATGTTCACCAAGTGAGGCCACCTTTAGCATGCAACACAAACCACACACGACCTAAAATGTCTATTCCATTATACATTTATGCATTTTTTGGTTTATCTCAGATTTTGTTATTAACCTTTTCACTGCCCCGTCACGAAAATTTCCGTCAACTTCCGGTAACCTATAAATTGCCCCGTCACGGAAATATCCGTCATAGGGTTATTCATAAGAGTTTCCCCTTTTTCTATCCATACGCTTTTCGCAGTATGTTTCAATGCATGTGAGAGTGTTCTCAAAGGATAGTATATTCAATTCCCGTTCAGAAAAGCATAGGTTATATGCACTTTTATTCAGAAAATTTTGCGATAAGACTCCGCAACCTAAAACGGCTTGGCAAATAGTTGCCCCAGAACCGGTACCAGACTCGGCAGTGAAGGGGTTAAGTCAAAACGTGCTCCTATTCATCCATGCTGAATGTCAATGTCTCTGTTATTCTGGCACCTGAAAGAAATTTCTCCTTGGGAGATAAAAAAGTGAGTTTGATTTGATTTGAACGTTGACAAAACATTGGGGGAAAGCAAGTCCAAAATTGTTGGTTTGTTATTTGCACGAATGTTTTGTGTTTTATTTTTTGCATGATGTACTATACACTATAGATTTTTGTAATTTGGTATTGTATTATTGTCATAGTAGATATAGCTCTCTGTAGACACGCAGAATGACAGCACACAAAATGTGCATGCACACACACACACACACATACATACACACGCACAGACACACCACACACATGCATGCACCCACAAACACACAAACCACGCCTACAACCATTCCCTCCCTCTACCTTCAAAAGAATACTACCTCCACTCTCTCTAACACACACACACGCTCACACACACACACACACAACACAGAAATCTACCTCACTCACAAAATCCAAATCATCTTTATTATCTCAGAACAGAGAAATTGCAGCCAGGTGCACATAAGAAAAAACAAACAATAAACACATTTATCAACAACAAAGAATATGAACTCAATAACTCAATAACACTGACCAATGTTCTTGTAATTAACAAACCGGACAAATATGAACAAGTAGTCCAGTAAAAGCAGAACGCAATATTTTAAAATCCCCCCTGACCACCCCCCACAACCCAAACACACACAGGCATCTACCTGAGTGGCAAACAGGTTGCAGTCTATGTGCTGCCCCAGGCCCGACGTCTGGCGGTGCAACAAGGCGGCCATGATGGCTCCCTGGGCGTACAGACCTGTCGACAGGTCCGTCATAGCCACGCCCACTTTGCACGGCTCCCCGTCCTGAAAAAAAACCCCACCCAAAACCAAACACAACACACACAAAGTAATGTGTGTGTTGCAAATATCTATGAAACGTGGATTTTGTTGTTGTTATTATACCCTGGTTTCAAGACTCCATACCAAAAAAAAACACCTCACAAAGTACTGACATATTGCAAATATCTGCTAAACGTGGATTTTGTTGTTGTTGTTGTTATCGAACCCTGGCTTCAAGACTACATACAAACAAAAAACAAAAAAGAAACTCCAAAAGTACTGACATATTGCAAATATCTGCTAAACATGGATTTGGTTGTTGTTGTTGATATATTAACCTGGCTTCAAGACTCCAAAAAAACAAAAAAAAAAACACACAAAGTACTGACATATTGCACATATCTCTGCTAACATAGGATTGTTGTTGGTTAGTTATTGTTGACCTACCCTGGCTTAAAGACTCCAGGGATCATCCCAACAGCCGAAAAGCACTTGAAACACTGTGGTACAAGAAGTGCACCAACTAGGGATGAGAACATTACGTGTGTGACCGATTTCGATTACCCCGCCACGTGGGCAGCCACACTCCGACTTCGGAGGATATTGGACTGATGATGTTATGCTAGGAGCTTGCTTGCCATGGCTAAAGACAATCCCCTTCATAACTATGCCAGAACATAAGAACATTTTGATGTAGCCTTGGTGTTCTAGGCTATAAAAAATGTCAATTGGTCTGACACAGCCTGACGCCACGTCGGACTAAACATGGATCCTCTTGATGCCTGAACTTCCACGAAGGCGAGGGAACTGTTCATGTCAAAAGACTCCCTTCCACGGTATCCCCACAGGGGATAGATTACACATCTGCATTGTTAAAAATTCGGGACTTTCCTGGTGTTGCACTGCCTCACGGGCATTGCCTCCCCCAGGATCGTTCCCACCATCTTTACATCTTACTAATGTACCATAATGTGTCTGATTCAGACCGGAGGATGTTTAAACAGATTGCCCAGGGGAACAATCAGAGTATAAATACTTTAAACGAAACACAAAAGCGGCAAATATCGAACTAGAGAAATCCACAAAACGCAGTTAAGTTAACCCTTCATCGACAATGTCGCATTTTTGCACCACAATGATTTAACAAACCATGGCATAAAAAACCTCTCAAATCCAGGTCTGTCATCCCCCCCTCCCCCCCAATGATATGGAGTTCTTAAATTTGGGCAGTAAGGATTGTCCCTATTCTAAATGTGTCACAAAGAAATCCAAAAATATTGCAGACAACATCTTTTCTGTAGCCAAGAAAGCCTATAATAGAACGTTTTTTTGCCTCAAAGATGGCTGGCGGTGACAAGGGTTAAAGTTGTTACCTTGGGTCCGGTGATGTGCATGAGGCCCGCCACTCCGGACACGATCACATCGTAGCCAGGGCGTTGGGCGTAGGGTCCTGACTGACCATAGCCTGGCAAGTAGTCAATACGGTCATCCACACAAGCTATTAACATGGGTGCCACAACCACAACATGAAAAAAACCCTGAAAGGACGGGGTTTAGGGTAAATGTCCAGCTGTACGCTGAAGCAAAAATTGATTTATGGAGATACAGTGGAATCTCCCTTAAATAGGACCTCCAAAAAACCATCCAAAATGAGGTCTTATAATGGGGGGGCCTTATAAGGGAATGGTGAGTTTAATACTTACAAAGAAGGGCACAGGGCTCTATTCACATTTTATGCCCGTTCTGCTGGCTTCCAAGAACCGATCATTTGTAACAGAAAAGAAACATAGGCGATTGCTTTTTCAGTCAACAGGATTATCGTTCTTGACCAGGTTGAAGGGCAATAAAGGTGACTATAGCAGGGACATGAAAGTCTCAGAGAAGTAGGCCTTATATGGAGGGAGTCTTATAATGGGAGGTCTTAAAAGGGAAGGTTCTACTGTATTATTCATAGGTGCAACTACACAAACTCCAAAACCCTGAAAGGCCGGGGTTCTAGGGGTAATATCTCACTGCAGCTGAAGAAAAAATAAAAAGATTTATGAAGGTATTTTAGTTTGCTTTTCCCACAATGTATACAGATGTTTATTTTAAAGTGTTTGAAAAATATACAGTAGACGCACAAAGATCTTGTCTGACAAATTAAAAAAAAAAAAAATTCCTTTTCTGGTAAAATCCAAAAACAGGAAATCCTTGTATACCAGGAAAAGTTGCACCCATGTATTATTGGCCACTGCAACAACCACCTTTAGCAAGAGTGAATGCCCTTGGTGGGTAGATGGTTCAGTACTGACCAAACAGGGGAATGACTCTCGCCAATAACCCTACTTGATGCCACTAAATGGCTGCCATTTGCAAGAGTGAATGCCTTTTTGGATATTGACCAAGACGGGCTTCACTCTCGCTGTCAAGGGAGTTAATAAATAACCCTAGTTGCAGAGGCCAATAACAAAATCATAACAAGGGGGAAAAAAAAAACAACCAAAAAAACAACTTGTTAGGGATTGTATATTATTAGCAAGTATAGGCAAATCCTACGTAGAGCAGGCATCTGGACATCACAGACACCACTCTTGAATCGGAACAGCTTTATTTAGTTTCATCTCTACTTGCGTATTTTAAAACATTTTAAAAAACCACTACTGCGTAAAGGCTACCTCAAAAAATTCAGGACAAGGGTGAGTCTATTCGGCGGTTGCAATACCAAGGTTAAATTGTACACCATATTTTTGGGACAATAAGGCGCATCTTAGTATTGGCCACTGCAACAGTCAGGAAGAAGTGATGGGATAAAATATTGGGGAATCAACATAATTTGACCATTTTAGAGTCCACGACAGCGAGGAAGAACAGTGTGGTACAACGCCAGACAATTAATACTGGTGCAATCAATCCAGTGGAATAAAAAAATTGTGTTGATGACGATAATAATGATGATGATGTTAATGGTGATAATCATGACAATGACGATGACGACGACAATGACAATGATGATGATGATGATAATAATGATGATGATGATGATGATGATGTTAATGATGAAGACAATGACCACGATGATGATGATGATGACCATAATGATGATGATGGTGATGGTGTTGATGATGATGATGATGATGATGATGATAATGATGCTGATGATGATTGATGTTAATGGTGATGATGGTGGATGATGATGAGGTGATGATGATGATGAAAAAGATTGAGGTTGATGATATGATGGTGATGATGGGATGATGATGTGTAATGGTGATAATCATGACAATGGACGATGACGAGGACGATGATGATGATTATATAATGATGATGATGATGATGGCATTGACGGACGATGATGATGATGATGTTAATGGTGATAATCATGACAATGACGGATGATGATGACGGACGACGATTGATGATGATGATGATGATGATGATGGTTATGATGATGCGTTATGATGATGATAATGATGATGATATTGACGACAACCATGATGATGATGATGACGACGACAACAACAACGAAGATGATGATGATGATGACAATGATGACGATGATAATGACAGCATGAACCACAATGATAATGATGATGGATGATGACAAACGCCCAAATGATGATGATGATGATGACGACGACAACAATAATAATGATGATGAAGACGACGACAACGATGATGATGATGATGACGACCGGACAACAATAATAATGATGATGATGACGACGCCAATGATGATGATGATGATGACGACGAAGAAGAAAAAGAAGAATGATGATGATGATGACGACGACAACAACAACCGAAGATGATGATGATAATGATAATGCATGATGAAGAAAAAGATGACGAATGATGACGAGGGGGTGACGGATGATGATGATGACAACAATGATAATGACGATGATGATGACGACGGGGGGGGGGGGGGGGGGGAAAACCAATGATTATGATGACGATGACAGCAACAACGAAGATGATGACAACGACGACAACAACGATGATGATGACAATGATAATGATGATGAAGAAAAAGATGACCATAATGATGATGACGATGACGATGATAATGTATAAAAATTATGAAGAAGATGATGAAAGCCTCTGTACCAGAGATGGAGCAGTAGACCAGGCGGGGGTTGATGGAGGACAACTGCTCGTAGCCCAAACCCATCTGCCCCAGTTTGCCTGGCAGATAGTTCTCCACCATGACGTCACTGATGGCTGCCAACTGTCAGCATTATCATACATCAGCAGTGTCATCATCATCATCATCATTATCAGTGTCACTGTCATCAATCAGTGTTAGTCGTCATCATCCTTGTCATCATCAGTGTCACTGTCATCATAGTTAATTGCCAATCATCATCATCGTCATCAATGATCATCATCATTATTATCATCATCTTCATCATCACCATCACATCATCATCACCACCATCACCATCAACATGCACCATCATCATAAACATTCGATTTTGGAGGAGCTCAAAGAAGGAAAATTATTTGGACGATTCTTTTGTTTTTGGGGGGGGGGGGGCTCGACTGGGGGGGAAAAAAAAATGAGGCAAATAAGTCAGACAAATAGTAGATTATAGTAAAGCAAAGGGAAAAGGCAGAAGAGTCTAAGAGAGTGACAGATTATAGGAAGTTAATTACAAGCACAAGAACTTCCAGAAGGTGGGGGGAACTATCTATATGAAAGACCTCCCAGTATCCCCACGGGGATGAGACTCGTGGAAGGGGGCAGAGTCGTCCAGCTCCCCATATGGAGGCAAGAGGCATCCACCCACTGGCTCGGTTCACATTAACAACCATCTAAAGTATGTGAGGCCCTACCTGCTTTATAACTGCAGAGCCCCTTTCGGATGCTTCAGATTGACTGTAATACTCTGAAACAGACCAGACATAGATAGATTAAACACATGTTTAGGATGATGTGGTTGGTCTGCTCCCCTTTGGCTGTTAATTCAGGAAGAAAACGTTTGATCATGTTAGCCCTCTTCTACGTTCTTTGCACTGGCTACCTGTCGCAGACCAGAATCCCCGAGTATAAACTAAAACACCCTTTGCTATAATTATATATAAGCCTTATCAAGATCTCCATTATTACCTCTGACGACAATATTTCCATTTATACGCCAGCTCGCATACATTACGATCAGTTTCTGACCCTCTATCTCTTCCACATCCCTAGACATAAGCTTTCAACTGTTGGTCGGCGATCTTTTGCTCTTGCAGGACCGACATCTTGGAACAAAACTGTCCTCTTTCCCTCCGAGATCCCAGAGTCAAACGGACTGACCCTCTCTGCTTTCAAATAAAACCTCAAAACCCACATGCTTCCCCGTCATTGAAGATCATTCTATCTTTCCCTCCTCTTTCTTCCCTTTAGGTCTATTTCTCAAACGTCTGTGTATGTTATCTTCTTGTTCGTCTTTGTGTTGAATGTGTGACGAATGTTTAAAAGTGTGTGTGCGCTTCAGTTTGATTTATATGAAGATTTAGCGCCGTATGAATATGGTATGTTGTTGTTGTTCGCCATTGTGTGTTGTCGCCGTTGCCATTGTGGTGTTGCCGTTTTGTTGTTAATTTCATGCATTGCTGGGCGGGGTTGTCATAAGCAACTGTGGTGGAAGGGGGCTAATTAACAGAGAGTTTCCTCCCTTTGTTTGTTTCTTTCTTCTAGACCAGAATCAAATTGATTTTGCATTGAAATCTGATGTAGTTTTTTTCCTTTTAGGTGAAAAAAGAAAAACGTTTGAAAGTTTGTTGAAAACAGGACAGTCTGTTGCAAATTATGAAAATAAAGAAAAGAAAACATAGGTAAAAGAAGAATGAATGACAGAAAGAAAGAAAAAAAACCAAGGAAAAAACCCCAAAGAAGTCTAGAAGAGTGAGAGTGCATGCCTGTGCAGTATTAGCAGTATGCTAAATAAGCAACATTAATAATTATTAAATACTTGTAGCGGTGCCATAGCCATAGCCGATGAGGTTTAACCGAGAAGTGGTTACTGCTACACCTATCTGTATAAATTTAAAAAATTTCGGGACTTTACTGGTTTCGTACTGCTCCGGGCATTGCCTCCAGTATGCTTCCCACCATATTTGTATTTACAAAAAAATGTCCCATATGTGTCTGATTCAGAACAGAGAGGACATAAAACACCATTTTCGTCGTCTAGCCTAAATAAGCAACAGTACTTTTTTTTAAGTAGTTGTGCAGTGCTAGCAGTATGCTGAATAAACTACAGTACTTTTTTCAAGCAGTTGTGCAGCAATAGGACATTTGCCACGAGTGTTCGTACTCTAATACTAGACTACTAATTTGCCCGCGCTCGTTCTGCCGGAGTTACGCTGACCTTTCCAATTCAACTCAGTGAAACTTCAAGGTCACCGGCGCGTGGCAAATGCCCTATATAGCAGTCTAAGCTGAATAAACTGCAAAAATGATCTGATTTTCAATTGTTATGCTGAACAATGTTTGCTTTCATAAATGGGTATTTACCCATAATTGAACGACATGCGAAAATCATTACTGTTCCATGTGTTCACAAAATGTTCACAAAGTTGACGCACTTATCTATATTATAATGCACTAAGGATCCAAGGATGGGACCCTAAAAACTCGAGTACCGTCTAAATGTACACGTCTATTTATTCCGCTAGGTCGTATTAAAAATTTTGCTTTTGAAAGTTGATTTTGAAGGCAAAATGTTGCTCGAGTGTCAATTGGCATTATTTTGATATTGCGTCACCTGGTCCGACTTGACTGTTTTCCCTTCTTCCTCATTATAATGAAATTTTTGCATCAACTTTTGATGAAGCCTTAATAGCTCGATAGGTTAGGACGCTGCTTCGCACATCCGTTATGTCGTGTAGGTTGTGGGTTCGAAGTCGGCCCCATCGCCACAATTGTTTGTTCGTTTGTTGGGGGTGAGGGGGCTTTTTCATCATTTTTATTTAAAGGAGAGGGCGAGTGGGCAAGACAGACATGCGAGGGGGGTGCTGGGGGTGGGCGAAAGGGAGGGGAGGACACGGGGGACGAGGAAAGCAGGATAGGGGGAAACCCCACGATAGCGAAAGCTAGGAAGCGCAGATGCTTCATGTTGCCGTGCGGAGCACGGGTGAGTGGGCAGAAGGGAGGGGTGATGCCATGCAGAGCCCGGGTTTAATATCAGTGATATATATAATTATCTCCCGAAGGGAAGAGTGTGGTTGCTCACGTGGCTGGGTTATATCAAAAAAACGGTCACACGCGTAATGTTCTCATTTCCTAGCTGGTGCATTTTGTACCATTGCCTTTAAGTGTTTCTGCTGTTGGTATGGTCCATGGAGTCTTTTAGCCAGGTTACATCAACAACAACATAATAAATGAAAACACAATTGTACAATAATGAATCCACCTAACTCAAAATCGGATAACTCAAAAAGACTGAATAACTCACAATAAGTTGTGTGTGTCCCAGTTGAATAATTTTTGTCAAAATGTCACCTTGTCTCGAAATAAAATTTCAATCTCTTCAAATATTCTCCAAGTATACTGTGGTTTTGACAAGCTCAGTAAAAAATTCATATACATATGCATGTACCAGAACAACACACACAGAGAAAAACTCTATACAGGTGCAACAATCCCCAGAATGAAAAAAAACCTGAAAGGCAGGGATCCAAGGACCCATGGCCCCGGCAGGGTACAGGGCAGAGCCCCGTCGGACGATTCAAAGGGGCAAGTTAAGAGAGAGATACAACGAGACAGACAGACAGTTAAAATGATAGACAGAGACAGTTGAGTCTGATAAGCCTTATAACATTACTACATTGCCTTTGTAAACTTCCAAGATAGAACAACTAAGTTCAAAACGGCCCAAATTGCTTGTGGTCAAATTTTTTTAATGAATTAAAAAAAAACACCTGAAGTTCAGTTTCTGGCAAAATCAAAAATACTGAAATCAGTGTAAAAATTAAAGAGTAGCACCAAGATTGTAGTTGTAGAGTGGCACAGAGGTAACGTGTTCGCCTCGTGCACGATAAACCTGATTTCGAAACTGGGTACAGGGGATTTTTTCCTCTCAACTCTGCACTAGACCTTAAGGTCTGGTCTGAACGTGGAGTCTTTCGGATAAGACGATAAACCTGTCGGTCCCGTGTGCCATGCACTTAGCATACGTTAAACCCAGTGGCAACGAAAAAGTTGTCATTGATCCACAATTACCCCCTCCCCACCCCACCCCCTCATCAGTGACCAAAAATCGCATGACAAAATTTTTATTACTTTTATAAATGAGGTGGCGCGCCTCTGGCTGCGACGCGCTCTCCAGGTAGGGAGCAACCCGAAATTCACAGAGGCGTCTACTTAAGACCTTATAGACGAAGAGGAGAGTATTCCTTTGTGCGGTTTACCGACAGAAAGTAACGCTCTCCTGGGTTGCCAGAAGGGAGGCCACCAGCGAACGGGTGTCATCGCCCACACCTGCACACAGAGTCAGAGAATCGTCTGTTGAAAAAGAAAGTCCCGAAGGTGCTGATGGGACCCAGAGATGCACCAGCCATGCCTGCCCTACCAACATGATAGATAAGGTAAGCAGCAGTGGTCGGTAAATTTCTGTCTTCTAATCGCAAGGTATCAAATTATAATGATTGTATCAAAGTCTGTGCCATGGGTGCTCATTGAAGAGGACAAACTCTACTGAAATCTGCAACTACTATTTTAAGAAACAGAAATAAATAACAGGATGTGCTATTTCAGTTGATTAATTAACCATTTCCCGCCAACCATTTTCAGCAAAAAACAAACACGATTAACTGGGTAGAGAAAATAAATTCGGCAATAATGGAAACCTCTGGACATGCATAACATTAGGCCATTATCCGTACCTCCCAAAATTAAGAGAATAGAGTCTTCAGAACAGGCCCTGATTTGATGGCTTTTTAGTGACATGGGTGTTAAACCATTGTGGAGCACAAATGCGACATTGGAGGTTTTTGATGAAAGGTCAGGGGTCAGGCAATGCAGCTTTATTGCGTATGACATGTCTTAAAAATCGCTGACGCATTTTCGGCGTTACGAATAACCAGTACGCAATAATGACGTGCCGCTCAAAATCGCATCGAGTCTAGATTGTGAATCAGACTTAGAAGTTCCCTACGGTCCCTACACGTATAGTGGTGCTGCTACACCAAACATTGGAAAAAGACTAGAGAAAATGGCCACTGCTTCGAGGAGGTAAGTATCCCATCCTTTCTCTTCATTAGTTATCCAGATTCGTCAGTACTGCCTGTGACGTCAGGCGCAGTCAGTGTGGCGGGACAATCACTGTATCGCCGGATCACCGAAAATGACGGTCGGAATAAAGAATCAATGTTTCGTTGCTGGTCTGTTGTCATTGTTTTAGCGTAGATTATCATTTGTTCGTTGACGCGATTTTTCTTCCTTACCCATTTTTTTGGCGACGTAGCGTAAGCAAAAAGCATTTTAAAAACACTAGGCGACACCTGAAGGATTGCTGAAAGCATGACTGGAATTGGGAGTACAATGAAACTGGTTCAGAAAACAATGGGAAAGTTAAACAGTGCTAAAATCTCAATTATTTTTACGCCATGATTGACGCGTGCCGCGCACGCACACACACCACACACACCAACACACAGACAAAGAGAGAGATATAATATGGCCATCCTTCATGTTGTAAGTACTCCAGGATCTTGGGCACAAAGGTTATTAGTATACTATCAGATTAGGTACTTTATAGTCACGAGGCGTCTCAGTGAAATTCGGGTGCTCACTTGGATAGAGTGTCTCCGCAAGAGGCGCGCACCAATTTTTTTAATTTTTTTGGCATGCAAATTTGTTGTGATGATGAGGAAGAAAAGGGGAGGTGGGTAAATTTTGGGACCAAATGACAACTTTTTTTGTTGCCACTGGGTTTATGGTGATAAGTGCATGGCACACGGAAAACCTTCAAGGGGGGGGGGGGTTTTAAATTTTCGGTTTTTTCTCTCACACAACAAAGACCGAGGAGTGATGCAGAGCCAATTAGTTGCCGTCTTACTACCAAAATACTGTTTCTGTAAGACTAAAGAAGGTGTCAAATCACAGACAGAGAGAGAGTAGAGAGAGAGAGAGAGAAGAAAGAGAAGAGGAGAGAGAGAACTGTACACCCGTGGCAGGGTCTTTTGACCGTGATGATCGAAAGAAGTAGTTATATCAATAACTATTGCAAAAGACTTTAGTAGAGCATGTGTCAGTGACTTGTGAGGTGAGTTTCCATTCATGAAAAACACAAAAAAGATATAATTCTTCAAAGGGAAAGATTCTAACATGTTGACTGAATGACCAGGTCAGTTCATGACTGTTGAGCAAGGGATGATTTGTCAGAGATCATCAGTTCTGACTTGGCCCTTGAACTGATGGAGGGCTGATCAGTGTTGTGGCTCTCTGTGAGACGCATCTCTCCACCCTGGGAATTTCTGTGAGTAGAAAAGTTGAGTGTATCATAATATTTTAAATTGTTCTTATTTGTTTCAATGACTAAGCTTGCTGGTTTTGGGCGAGAGAAGTAAGGTTCTCGGGATAGAGAATTGATGATACTAGTTCTACTTCTGTAATTTAGTTATCAAAAGATAAAAATAACCAAAAGGTTTCAAAGAATAAAGGATGGTTGTAATGTTTTTAATAGAAACCAGAAGTCTTGTGGATTAATTAGAAGTTTCATTATGTTTATTTTAAATGAAATTTCAATGATCATACTTTTCGGGAACGGTGATTTATAATTTGACATTGTGAAGCAGAGAAAGTGTATGATTCGTTTCCAAGTATCTTTTCCTGGTTTCAATGTAGGGCAATAAGAGGTGGAACTATGACATTGGACTATTTTGTACCAACTAAGATTAAACAAAGCACCTTAATACTAGCCCACTTTAAAAAATCTATTAGATAACTGGGAATATTATAAAAAGTTATACAATGAATTGATGATGAAGATTATCTAACACCTGAGTGCACGATTAAAACCTTGTACGTTAAAAATCATATATTTAAGGATGGGGACGCTGAATTTGAAAGCTAACCGGCGGTTTTTAGTCACTAGAGTAACCTAACCTGACCTAAACCTAACATAAGCAGTTTTGGGGGGACCTTAGCAGTATTTTTACAGAGTGAAGTGCTAGCTTGTAGAGGTGCATGAAGTCTGGTGTGTGTGTGTGTGAACAAGGGCATAATGATTTAGTGTGTGCAAATATTCTGTGGTCAAGTTGCCAATCAAGTATTTCCACTATTGATGTGGCGACATGATATAATCTTTCCTTTATTTTTGTATAGCTTTTCGATATTGTGACTGAGAAGAGATGATGACATTTGATGATGATAAGAAGAGATTTCTTTTTGTACCATTCATCACAGTAGAGCTCTAATCAAGCTCATGGTGAATTTAAGCAAGGATGATGGTAATCTTGTTTGTACATTTAATATATTCCTTGTTTTTGCTCGATTTAGTTAGACTGTATAGTGTACTGATCTTATGTTTGCAGGGCTGACTGAGTGAGTTTGATTCATCTGAGTTCTTTGAATAAGCCGTCAAACCCTTATCCCTAGTATGGTCTCAGTGTTGAAAGATGCCTGTGAATGAACCTTCAACACACCACAAATCGGAAGTATTTCACTAATTTGATCTCTCCTCCTCTCTCGCTCTCCTGCTCTCTCTCTCTCAGCTGACCTTTATATAACTGTTCATATTTATTGACTATTTGTTTATTTTGATTAAATGTTTAAATCCACAAGAACTGTGTGATTTCTAGTTTTCAACACAAATGATGTGTCTTATAACACCCTCCCAGCCCCCCTATGATACGCAGGAAGGTATTCATTAAAATTGTTTGAATGACTGGAATCTGAATTGAAATCTCCTCAGATGACCTGTCTTCCACTTGTAGGGCATCCGCCCAAGGTCGCGAGGATCAGGTACAGTACGGTCCAGCCAGCACCCTGGTACATTCGTAAAAAGACACACAGAAAACCAAAAAAAGATCATTTAAATTGTACATCCCCATTATAGCACAGTGGAAACATCCCT
>JAGGCT020004036.1:4803776-4823666 GCA_017654935.2 Phymorhynchus buccinoides
GACAGGCGAGAGTCATTGCAATTGGAAAACCAAAGACCAGCAAAATCATTCAGAGACTTGCAGATGTTTTGTTGAAGCTGTTCTTCAAAGTGGAGCACAGTTCAACACGGATATGACGTCTTGTTTGGACACGTCTATTCAAAAGGGCAAGCCCCATCAAAACCCCCTCAAAACCAGGCAAACCAAGCCGAGTCAAAGGGTACTGGCCTCGAAATCAATAGCCCATCAAAAAGAAAAGAAAAGAAAATCTCAACACGCGATGCAGGGGACCAGGTGGCCTAGACCCCAGTTTATCTATGTCACCCCTTGCATCATAGCCCACGATGTTAATAAACACTCCACGTGATCTACACAGGTTCAAGCGCATGTCTAAGAAATGTTTGTATAATTCCACCATGGTAATATTTTTTTATAATTAATCTATTAAGGTTTGGCAACCCATAACATCACAGTTCACCAAAAACAATGCAGCAAAAAGAATCGAAATTTTGAAACAAAATCACAGCTGAAAGCAAACAGCCAAAAAAACAAATGGGGTCAAACTTTCCTTTTTCTCCCTTGCCAGTTCTCCACTGTGGTTCTCACCAACACCTTCTCTTGCATATTATCAACATTGACCCTAACTAACCTCACAACATTCTAATTAACCTTTTCATTCGCAGCTTCGAAACGAAAACAAAGTCTTCTAGAATAATTAAAATCAGGTGATAAAAGCGAAAACGAACTCCCCACCCCAACCTCCTTTTCCACCTAAGCCCGACGTTGTTGTTTTTTGGAAACGGTCTCATTGGCCCCAAACTACTAAAAATCAAAAGACGGAATCCTTTCCGCGCCACTAGCAAAAATGTCGTCTGTTCTTCTTCTTTCCTAAGAGAAATACAACTTTTCAATTATTACAAAACAGCTCAATTTTCCGAAAATTCATCAAAACATCACCCTACTTTATCAAATTGACCCTCATAAACATTTACTTAACTTTTTTGATCAAAAACATCACTCAAATTACGACAACAATTCGTTGCAAAAATCGAAGGCAAATAGAACCAGTTTTAGATTACACGCAACTTACTCACTCTAACGTTGGGGACAAAAAGTTTGTCGGGCGACGCCATTGAAGTTATTTCCCACTTCAGCTCACACTAACTACCTCCCCCCCCCCCCCTCCCCCCCCCCCCCCCCCCCCCCCCCCCCCCCCCCCCCCCCCCCCCCCCCCCACCTCCCCCCCCCCCCCCCCCCTCCCCCCCCCCCCCCTCCCCCCCCCCCCCCCCCCCCCCCCCCACCCCCCCCCCCCCCCCCCCCCCCCCCCCCCCCCCCCCCCCTCCCCCCCCCCCCCCCCTCCCCCCCCCCCCCCACCCCCCCCCCCCCCCCCTCCACCCCCCCCCATCCCCCCCCCCCACCCCCCCCCCCCCCCCCTCCCCCCCCCCCCCCCCCCCCCCCCCCCCCCGTCCCCCCCCCCCCCCCCCCCCCCCCCCCCCCCCCCCCCCTCCCCCCTCTCCCCCCCCCCCCCTCCCCCCCCCCCCCCCCCCACCCCCCCCCCCCCCCCCCCCCCACCCCCCCCTCCCCCAACCCCCCCCCCCCCCCCCCCTAACTAAACCTACTCTAAACCCCACTACATTACTAACTCACTTCTACGTGTCCTCGTGGCTTCACAGAGGGTCCCTCCCTTCTTCGGACCCCCTTTGACGTCCCAACAAGCGTCTCCGTTTGCGTCTCGCACACTCTTGTTCCGCTCCCTCTCGTTCTCTTCTTCGCGTCATTCATACTCAGACCTGCCTACATATTACCCCATATTTGACCCCTACCACACAAACTATACTAGTTGCGCAGACGTCAGAGGATAATCCTGTAAACGGTTAGTTGGAGCAAAAACCTTTTAACAGAGGGCAGGACGTCAACTCCTTCAGTTCATCTCAAGTGCCAACGGCTATTGTAATAGGGTGCGCGGTAAGAATGATATAAAAACGTCTTGGAACCGAAGTGCACCCAAGTGTCAGCAGGTTTCAACAAGGCTCATCGACGAAAGAGTTCCCCCCCTCAGGGGGGATGAATGAATTAATAGTTTTTATCATTACTTTTTTTGTTTTATTTTAATTAATAGAGTTAGTGTAATATAAAAGTTATTGTCTACTTCATCATGCTTGTCGCCTGCTGAACATGGTGAATCTAAATATTTTTGTGTCAGATTCATCGCCTCTGGGGCTCTCTGGCTTGTTTCATTTTTTTCGTCTTACTATTTAATTTCTTTCTCACATACTGGTCTCTTTTTGTCTCTGTCGTTCTCTCTGTCACTCTTTCTCTCTCTCTCGTCTCTTTGTACTCTATCTCGCGCTTAGTCTCTTTCTCATGTATCCTGCTGTCTTTGTCCTCTGTCTTGCTTTCTCCCTCTATCAGCCTCTTTCAGTCTCTTCATTAGGAAAAGAAACGTCCCTCTTTTGTTGCGATGTTATAATTGTTTAATCGTTTATGGCTCTTGCAGCCAGAGGCCCTACTTTAGTTACAATTGTTATGATTTGCTTAGGAAAAAACACAGCGCCCTTTCGTGCCCTCTCTTAGTTAAAATGTTACGATTGTTTTTAATAAAAATGTTAAGAGCCATTCTCATTACCCTCTTCAGTTACTATGTAATGATTGTTTATAACAACAACCACAGCAACAACAGCAGCAGCCACTCAACAATAACTGTTTGTCCCTTTTCAGTGGCACCCTTTTAGTCGACAATGTTATTTTGCCCTTTCATAGCACTGTTTGGTTACATTAATACACTTTTATAATTGCTAACTGAACCAATTTTATGGGCCTGTCAGGATGATTCTCTTTTGATCAACGTTTTTAAGGGTGAGCAACCTCGAGATTGAGACACACAAAAGTGTATTCACATATTTTTGCAAAAGACATTACAAGTGTTTTACACTTTCTGTTGCTGTCTAGTTCAATTTGATGCATTCATTATTGTTTTGTTTTTCATGCAAACACAAATATTTCTATTTTATAGCAGTGTCACTCCATTGTTTTATTTTGTTTATTTATGAATGTGGAGTGCGTCATATTCAAAATACGGCTGATGGTTTTTCGTTTGTATTGGAATGGTGACCACTGTTTTGGCTCGAGTTGATCTTTGATCAACTTAATTTCTTGTTGTTTGCTTGCGTGTGGCTCTCTTCGTCCAAGTTTGACTGTCTCGCATTGGCTATGTGTTATCACAAATGCCCTCACAAAAAATAAATGTTATTTTACACGTGCAACCACACAAACACGTACATGCTAAAAATGCATGCGCAAGCACACACACACACACACACACACACGACACCACACACACACACACACACACACACACCACACACACACACACACACACACCCACACACACCACTTACTTTTGTTTTATAGACCAAGAAGTATAAACAAAACGTCCTGGTCCTCATATTTCCGCGTTGTATATATCAACGTGAATACAGGCCCTGGTGATTTTATTTTCCAATTTTTCATGGCTGTGTGGTGTGTGCGTGGCGTGCGCACGTGACCGAGGAATTTGATCTGCTTTTCTCACAAGCCCTGAAAATATTATGTCCAGATCACAAGGACGTTTCCTAAATACTACTATTTTTTGTTTTCTATTTTTTCCTAATTGGTTCAATTCAGTTAAGGCGCAACTGCACTGTTGCTTAACCTCCATTTGCTATTTGATTGCCGACCATAGGAAATAATTTAACTTCGAAAGCAGTGCGCAACTCTTTGTTTGCGAACTTTTTTTTCTCATGTTCTTATATATTTTTTCTCTCGGAGAACAACTCAATGTTCTCACCCTTCTTTCAGTATGAGTGATTTTCCAAACAAGCGATGGCTCACACCCTATGGGCATATTCTGCTATCCAAAATAAGCTGATGTTTGAGACAGAAACACAAAGACATGATGGACAGGACAAAGACGAGACAGACAGGGCTTACAAACTACGTTGTAGTAATAATTGCCAGACAGACAGAACTGAGCACGAAATCCCATTGTGTGGTTGAAGGGCCTTCGAGTACAAAGAGACGGTTGGGCGTGGTGTAGTACTTGTTGCGCGGTAGTGGTAGCAGCAGGACTGTAAGTGCTAATAAAGGGCTGCATGATTTGAAGTGGCAATAACACGACAAGCCACGATACAATAGTATAGTCCTTACACTTACCGTTCTCTGCACGGCCATCCAGCGGACGTTGACAAATCACCACACTAATGTTCCCACGCCCAGACATCCATACCATTTCTGAACGGGGTCCCGCGTTTCCTAAAGCTGCGTTTTTATAGCGCTCTGTGACCTGTGCGAGGAGTGTAATGAGACAGTTATTTAATGTTCTTCCTGCGAGTGAGACCTTCGTAGTCAGACTGTGTAGCCTAAATCTGTTAAAAGCTTCAAAATACATAATTGAGGCAACCATTTCAAAGACTACACTGATAGAGAATACGATGTGTTTCTATATTTCTGCTAATTTAGGTTCTCATCTCTCCAAACAAAGCAAATGTTATTCGACTTTTAACAAACCAAACTAAACTGACCGGACGTTAGGGAGCCCCTGGGGTCCAAAGTTCCGGACAATAGCACTAAGAAACGAAGATATTACACTGCACTGTCCATTTACATATTTTTTTAATCAGAAATGCGTTTTTTTATTCTTTGCAAAGAAAAGACGACAAATAGTAACTTCAATTTCATTGCGTCATTTATTGGTTCGAAGCTGGCATTGGAAAATTATTAACAGTTATTCGCTAGAAGCCTTTCTAAGCCATGAAACTCATGCTATATGGCTACATTTTTATAAGGCATCATTTGGCCACATACTTCGTCGGTTTTTTGGGTGTGTTTTAGGAGCCGTCCTACATTTAGGTCCTTTCTTCTATTAATGTACTTAATTAATTAAATCAACTCGTATCTTAGATATCTTTTATAAAATCCTATCATTGTCTTTGTTTGTCCAAGGAAGGTAAAGAAGAGAGAGAGAAAAAACAATGAATTAGACAAACTCCAGAACTAGGGTCAATTTGTCTTTTGGCAAACTTTAATTATAAATATGTATCATTATGATCGTTGTGAAACTTACTTACGAGCACGAGCGAACACTCCCATCTCTCCTTTTAATGTAAGCCGCGGAAGCACGTACATTATTTGATAGGAAACTGACGAAACTGTACCTTTCAATTTGGCGCTGTATTGTTTGCCAACAATGCTCTGCTTCAGCAACGCCAAGCTTAAAGGTAGCCCTAGTCTTTTGCATTCTCTGTCTCGACAACATACTCTCTCTAGGCCCTATTCCTGGCCCCCTAGTTCTTCTCCTCACCTAGGTTATTGCGCACGCGCCAATTCTCCTTCCTGTTCCTGTTCCTGTTCCCAAGTGGTACCTTGGCACGAGAGCGCGTGAAGGTCGTGAACTCCCAGAAGCCCCCGAGTCTTTCCGCCTGTAACTACTCTCTCGTTATTGTATTGCCCTTTCTTCTCTCGCTTTGTTCCGTCTTGGGCAATTCCTTGTCTGATGGACGGGCTCAAAAGAAACTGATTGCTGCCTGATGGGTCCGCGTTGGATGATGAGGGTTTTGACATGACAACGATCTTTGCTTATTGGTAACAGTACTGAAATAACGGGTGAACGATAAATACCATCAGAGAACAAGGCGAGTGCTAGTCTGTCGTCTACGATACATACCCGCAAGAGAACAGGCGAGTGCTAGTCTGTCTGTCTACGATAAATACCCTCAGAGAACAAGGCGAGTGGAGTCGGAAAGCTCGGGGCTATGTTTTGCACCACCCCTTATACTTCTCGGCTCCCCGCATTTACATACTTGCATTTCTTACTGTTTATAAAGATTTCAACCTCTTTGTCATGCGCTTCCAGTGGTTGGTTATGTTCATGTATTAACACATTAAAAACTGCTTTTGGAAATAGCACAAAACAGGCGAACAAACCGATATTAGAGAAGGGGAAATCCCAATAGGATTTGTTCAGAAATAATTAAGGGCAGTAATTTCATGGTGTGTGGGAGTGATCTTGCCTAATTCAATCGGTCAAACAGGGAAGTTACTCTACCATCAGGTAGATCCCCAGCTCTCGCCTCGTGTGTTTGAGCAGACATACAGCCCACTTAGAACACCATACGTCATTCTAAAATTGATGTAATTAGATTTTGGGGTCACATTTTGCAAGTTTTATCGTTTGTGGCCACTGGACACCCCTAACTTTTTCTTTTTAAAATGTTTGCAGGCACTGACTCGCATCCTGCTGTTTCAAGCTTCATTGTTTCTATGTATTTGAACGAGTATGGAAGTAAGCAACTCTAATTTTCACGAAGCGTCTTAGGTGGATTCTATGGTAGAAAATTATTTCACTGACCTGCAATAGCGGGACTATGTCCATTGTCACAGAATTTCGATGGAAATGCAGAAATAATGTAATTTTACTATATTAACCTGCAAAACTAGGGTACCATTAATGAGAAATTTACTTTTTAAACAACGAACTATTCGTTCCCGAAAAAGAGGGAAGTTAAAAACCCGTTTTCAAAAACAGTAAGCTGTTTAGGTGCAGATCTATCATTAAATTAATCGATTGGAGGAGGGTTGCATTTTGTTTTTCTTTAATCACTGTAATACATTAAAATCACCAATGAAACTGTTAGAATTTGAACGGTTAAAAAAACATTACAATTAATGCACTATTGGTATTTCAACTGGTCAACAAAAACATGACAGTAGTTATCTTCTACCGACGGTTCTATTCATGCAGATCTAGTGCCTTACTTTGTGTTCGCTTCTAGTATAGTCGACCTAGTAAATATTATCCATTGCCTCAGCTCAATTCTGCCAAAATATAACCAATTTGCCCAAATTTGTAACAAAGTTTACATTGCGGTTCAGCCCTGACAGCCCAAAATGTAACATGGTTACCTTTTGGGCAATTGTTACAAATTGGCGGCCTTTAAAACTGAGAGCTTCGACACGAAACACAAAACACGGATCGATTTAAATGGTGCTAGATTGCCTTAACTTATTACTAAAGGTATAATAAGCTTTATTGCAATTGATTTTCAAGAATGATGAAAATCATGCTAAAACCCTTGTGGCGGCACAGATTGTCTTCGCTGCACGGATTGTCCACCTGTGTGACCCTTACAGCACGGGATTGTCTCAGTGCTACCTTTCTTTCTGGGGGTTTTCGCCACTTCTCTTTGTCAACGTCTCTCTCTGTTCTTTCTATGTCCCTCTGTTTCTGTTTCTACATGCAAGCGTGCGCCTGCGTGGTGTGCGTACACCGCGCATGTGTGTGTGTGTGCGTGTGTGTGTTGTGTGTGTGTGTGTGCTGCGTGTGCGTGTGCTGTGCGCGTGCGCGTGCGCGTGCGCGTGCGCGTGCGCGTGCGCGTGCGCGTGCGCGTGCGCGTGCGCGTGCGCGTGCGCGTGCGCGTGTGTGTGTGTGTGTGTTGTGTGCTGTGTGTGTGTTGTGTGTGTGTGATGTGTGTGTGTGCTTAGAATCCTTTTAGTGTTGTTGCCCGCGTTCGTTTTGTCAAATTTCCGCGCCGTTTTGTCTATACGGCGGGGGCTTGGAACCGCCGTTTTTTTTCCTAAATTTTCTGCCGTTTTGTCAAAATGTTCTATTATGATTTGGACAAAACGGCGGTACAAACAATCCGCCGTTTTGTCTATAGACAAAAACGGCGGGTTGGACAAAACGGCTCCCGATTTTGAACCGCCGTTTTGTCCCAATGAAAATTGGAGTTATAAAACCTCATTCTTGACAAGTTCTCATTAGTAGTCAGCTTGTTATTAATTTTATTTAACAAAGATTTTAAAAAAAAAGAGAACTTGTCAAGAATGAGTTTTTATAACTCCAACTTTCATTTGGACAAAACGGCGGTTCAAAATCGGGCGCCGTTTTGTCCAAACCGCCGTTTTGTCTATAGGCATGTTGAACCGATGTTTTGTCCAAATTTTCTATTATGATTTGGACAAAACAGCGGATCAACAATCCGCCGTTTTGTCCATAGACAAAACGGCGGAATTTGGACAAATCGGCGGTTAACAGTGTCAGTCATTTATTGATTCATTGTCCAAAAGCAAGAGAACTTTATGTGGTGTGATACGGTTGCGTTTGAATAGACATGCAATGATATGTAGGTCTCACAATTAATATTACTTGATAGAAAAATATCAATAGGATATGAGTTTGAAGTCTCAGTTTTCAATTTGTACACCTTTTAAAAGTGAATGAAATCTATTTTAACGATTAAAAACATAAACATTTATTATTTCACAAGAATTAATGATTTCAAGAATAGATGTACATTCAAAATAAAGGGGGAGCTTACTATCTCGAGCAGTGTATTATGTTATATCCCTGGGTGGAAACGAAATAGTTCATTTTTAAAACATCAAGTTCATATTATTGTACACTAGTTACATTGCAGATAATAAAACTACACTCTTAAGGCATTCAGCAAAAACTCTATGACAATGGAACATAGTCCCCAGGGGGGTTGTACCTACATCGAAGATCTAAAGAGAGATAGAAGCTCGTAGAATGCCACCTATGTCACAACGCGTTTTGTAATAAACTAGCGAATTGTAATAACATTATATACAAAACGCGTTGCGATCACATCAGTTTATTACAATTCACGTACAACGCGTTTTGTAATAAAGTGTTTTTGTAATAAAGTAGCGAATTGTAATAAAATTATTACAAAACGCGTTGCGATCACATCAGTTTATTACAATTCGCGTACAACGCGTTTTGTAATAAAGTTGCGAATTGTAATACACTCTAATATTATATTCAGACATCATTTTATGCATATATGAGCTTGGCAAGTGACGTGTGGGGGGGTGTTTTCAGGTGTTTGGAAGTGCGTCGCACATGTGTTCGTCAGTGTGTGCGTCATGCATAAGTGTATGCAAACATCTTTTAAAGTTTGAGGAGGGGAAAATAACACCCCAGCCAGTATGATGGGTTTTCCCCCCTCATCTTTTTTACTACATTTGTCCATATTTTGTATACAATTATTATTATGTGCTTGTGTGATATATGTGTATTATTCCTATATTTGGCTTAATTTTTTCTCCAGATTTCGTTGTTTATCTTATTTGCTTCAGCTGTGCTTCTTGTTTATTTATGACAATTCGCTACTTTATTACAAAACGCGTTGTACACGAATTGTATTAAACTGATGTCATCACAAAGCGTTTTGCAATAAAATAGCGAATTGTAATACAATTATTACAAAGCGCGTTGCGATCAAAGCATTTTTATTACAATTCGCGTGAATCATTTTAATTAGGGATATGCTTACTATATGTAGGTCTATATAATTATGCTAGCAGAGGGGGCAGATACTAATCTGGCGGGCTGGGCAAGAATTTGTTCATAGTGGAGATCCCTTGCCCAGGGTACATCCCCACTCTCTCGGCCAAAGGGATTTGAGGACAACTGGCATTGGGGAAGATCCCCATACGGAACAGCCGCGGACCGTTTTATTCTGGGCTTTAAGCAATTAAATGTAGATCTAAGTTTAACTGGGGTGTGACTTGAACAGCAAATAGATAGCTGTGTTGCAACGCGTTTTGTAATAAAGTAGCGAATTGTAATAAAATTATTACAAAACGCGTTCCGATCACATAAGTTTATTACAATTCGCGTACAACGCGTTTTGTAATAAAGTGTTTTTGTATTAAAGTAGCGAATTGTATTAAAATTATTACAAAATGCGTTGCGATCACGTTTTTTGCAATTCGCGTACAACCAGCTTTTACTTTGTAATAAAGTTCTTTTCGAATTAAATGTCAAGCTATATGAAAATTGAAATCGAGTTAGGATGTCACAAAATGGTGACAACTAATTTTCATCTGTGATAGAACATGTTAATTCCAGGTGCTTTTTTGTAAATTATAAATGATATGCATTATAATTGTGCAAGTTTTTGTTTGTTTTTTAAACTACATCAGCATTTGTTGTATGTAGCGATGGAATCTGTACTTGTGGCTCTTATTAAGATCACTTTTTTGATACTTTTTTCCCCGTTTTTTAAATTTATTTGTTCTTTTTTTTATGCTAACTTTGCACTTGATGGAAATCTATGAAATTCTTTATAGAATCTGAATCAGGTTTTGAGGGTCGTGGGTCCCTCTGTTCAAACGCTATCGTGGTAACATAGATAGATACGTACATACAAAAGACAACTTTTATTTTTTACTTCTAAGGCAATAAACAGCTGTTCTGTTCTGTTCTACACAGACAACCCTGAAAACATGAACCAGCTTTGGCTTCGCTGCTTGCTACCAGCCGCGAACGAAGCTGGTAATGTTTCCGGTGAATTTTGTTCATATCTAACTATTTTACTGCGATAGCGTTTGAGACGGAGGGACCTAGGATGCTCAAATTTTGCATGCCCATAGGTACTACGCATATTAAAGGACGCTAAATGTTGCATGCGGATAAGTATTAAGGATGTCTAGGCCAAGTTCAAAAATGAAAGTCAAAGGTCAAGGTCACTGGAGCCCAAAATGCTGCCGAAAACCTATCACGATCGTGTTTGAACGGACGCTCAAAGTTTGCATACAGATAGTTACTTTTTATATCTAGGCTAGCTTTGAAGTTGTAGGTCAAAGGTCAATGTCACAAGAGACAAAAATCCTGCCGACCATTTGAGCCTGTATTCACATTGTGATATCTTAAAGACCCCGCACGTCACGTGTCAAAATCACGTTTTTTTTCACGTGTTTTCCCACGAACCCCGCTGTACCGTTCAATATCATTACGTCTTTAAAAACGAACCCCCGCTGTACAGTTCAATATGTGTCAATACGCACACTCACGCAGGCACGCTTGAACATAAACATAATATAAACATAAACAGAGGGACAGAGAAAGACAGAGGGAGACAGTGACAAAGAGAAAGTGACAGTAAAATAAGAGAAAGAAAGCTAGCACTTGAGACAATCCGTGCTGTAAGGGTCGATGCAGGTGGACAATCCGTGCAGCGGAGACAATCCGTGCCCTCCTAGGCGGCACGGATTGTCTCCCTGCACGGATGGTCTCGGAGACAATTTGTGCAGCGGAGACAATCCTTGCCGCCCCAGACCCAGCAACCCCCCCACCCGCTGTAACAGTTCAATATGTTTCTTTAAAAAAAAAAACGAAAAAAAAAAAAAACCGAACCACCGTTCAATATGTCTCATTACAAATCTTCAAAAACGAACCCCCCAGCTGTACAGTTCAATATGTGTCAATACGTATTTATAATAGATGTCAAGAAACTGTATGGTGTAGCATTGCAACGTTTTGAAAAAAAAAAAAAGGGGTCAGGAAGATGGGCCACTTTTTTGACCTCCAGGCACAGCACCATGCAAGCTAAACGAAACGTCAGTCCATATGTTATAGAAGGGCGCATGCTGCGTACTCAATCCATCATCATCACTTTTTGTGGACGCGCGCTTGTTGCATTTGCAGGAACCTAGACATCTCCTACAAAAATATTCAAAAAATTATGTGGTTTTTTAATTTAGTTGTATCATGGTGGCAAAATATCAATTTTTCATTATTAGATCATAAAACGACGTTTGTTGTGAATAAATCGTGACACATTTTAGAGTGTGATTGTGGTTATAGCAGACTCAGTCTCCTCCGGTCCTAGTGTGATAACAATTAAAAGGGGAAG
Source organism: Phymorhynchus buccinoides (assembly GCA_017654935.2). Lineage (NCBI taxonomy): Eukaryota > Metazoa > Mollusca > Gastropoda > Neogastropoda > Raphitomidae > Phymorhynchus > Phymorhynchus buccinoides. Next base: position 4,815,455 of record JAGGCT020004036.1, read on the forward strand.
CGCCGGTGCTTAATAATGGCGGAATCTCCAGAAATTAGTCTTGCACTAGATTGTACGGATGCGGACCCGGCAATAACGTATTTAGAAGTCAATGAGTGGATGTTGATTACATCCAACATTCCACGACAAAGTGAACACCTTAAAGTAACTGACTCTATTCTCTAAAAAACGCTAGAAACAGGCTGACTTCGTTTGGTGATCACCAACACGATATTCCGTCCGTAAACGGTTACTGACAATAGGCCTAGTAATGACAATTCGGCTGTTCCCCCGGACAGGGTGCGAGCAGAGAGTGATAGCTAAAGCTAAGCTTGCATTTTGTGTCGAGGTTTCATGAGAATGATAGTGATAAGAATGACATTTTCTCAGTTGCATGGAGAACGAGCTGGAAAAATGATGAACAGCTAGGCACCTGCTGTTGACCAAAAACTGATGCCACATTGACTTTATCAGATAGATTTCGGACCCCAATGCTCTGGTGGAAAGTTTGAATACAAAACTCCAAAAGTACCTAATCCCCGAGAACTGCACGTAACGGAGATCAAAGCCCCGACCATCAACAAAGAGGTTACAGCAAAAATGTAACCTTCTCTTACGGCTGGCTGTACTGCTCAACGCATGTACAAGTAATGCTACACACCCACAGTGCAAAGGAAAAACGCCAAAGAAGCACTGTCTGACAGCGCTCATCTAGTAGAAGCCACCAAGCATCTGGACTGCCAAACATTCAAAGTCTACAACTTCGACTTATGATGCAAAATGCAGTTGCGTTTCGCTTCGCTCGCCGCACCTGGGAACCAGCCGAACACGCATCTTGATCAATGACGGTCAACAAAGCTTATCCCTCCCTTCTCTTCTGTTGATAATGGAGATATCCTGGCTCTCTCCCCCCTATGTGCGGAAATCAATCGCACAGCACGAACTTAAATCGCTCTACGTAAGTGGCTGATACCTCAACTATCAACCTGATGAGGAGTGCAGGAAATATAACATCTCGATGCATATCTGTTGGCAGTGTGAAAAATTTTCTGTCACTGACCAACTGTTTATGAGGGCAGACAATTGAAAGACACATTAAACACGCAGCAATTAAGGATCATAGGACAAAGCAATAGGAGACACATACAGCTCCCCTTCTCTTACATAAACCCGAGACCCCAAGTCCACCTCAGTGATCATGGAGACGCACCAAATCTATGCATCTCGACCCAAGCACTTCGCCACCTCCCTGTATCAAACATTCACACCTCACCAGCCACGCACACTCCACACTTCGCCTAAAGAATAGCTGCTTCTTTTTTGTTTTTTTTTTTATTGTTATTTTCAATACTAACTTAGGTGCTTCTAATCTTGTGTGGTGTTATGTGTTGGATTGGAAAAAAGAAAGTAATGATGATCAGGTTTTTCTTAAAACTTTTAGACTCATTTTTTTTTTTTTTTCTCTCTTTTGTGTTTTCCTCCCATACTCTTTCTCTCCCAAACCATTTGTAGCATACCCACTCACCATTAGCCTTTGTCTATTTACGATTACTAAACACTACACTAAATATGATCAAAACAACAAAAAAAAACAAACACTGGTAGAACATGCTACAATTTAAGTTACCAAGTGATCTTTCGTGTTGAATTTATTTACAAGATGTATTTGCGTAACTCGCTTTTGTCTCAGAAACCTCACGAGTATTGTTTGTTCTCTGTGTAAAAAATTGTGTATATTTAGTAGCTTGGATCAGTTGGAACTGTGTGAGCTATGTTCATGTGGTATCAGGACACACCTCAAAAAAACTTCCCTTTGAGTTTTTTTCCTCCTATTCTTATCTTTAATTATCCTTTTTTATTTTTTATATTAGTTTTACTTTTTTAATTATCAGGAAGTAGGTTCTTTGTGCCTCACTATGTTCCCCTTTCTTTTTTTCTCATCATTTCTTTTACCGTTTTGTCAGCTGTTTCTAGCTTTTCTTTGATATTCGCTTTTTTTTTATTTTTTATTTTATTATTTTTTTTACAACATTATTTTAGCATACAATTTTCCTACCGGGAAGACGGCCAACTTTACAATTTTTACCATTATAAACTCCCTTATTAAAACGATCTTAGATCGTCCTTCCCAAACAGCCCTTCCTCATATCACTTTCTCTATCGGCAAGACATCCTCCACTTTTCTTACTTCTTTTTCTTTTTTCCCTTTTCCTTTTCCTTTCCTTTCCTTTTTTTTTCTCCTATCCCGCCAATTTTTGAAAATTGAGTATTGGGGTCGGAGTAATTGCTTCTACTAAAAACTCATTGTAAGAAAACTGACGTTCCCAGACTTCAGCATAGAAGGTTCATAGGGCTCAATTTCAGCTTGCATGCTGAAGGGTAGTCAAATTTAATAAATAATTAATAAATCATGCGATACTTACATAGTAAGTTGAAAGCATTCGATCAGGATTTGACCGATATGTATGTATGCAGCAAGGAACGTTCATAGTCCAATCCCACCCAATCGTCATAGTCCAAGTCCTCACCCAATCTTTTATTAATGGAATCTTATCTATCTTACAGTAGGGTGAACACCTTTACCACATACCTATAATCATATCCAATTACTGACCATACTTGTTCCTGAAGTGTGACGAGTACGCTGCGACCCTTCATATTCATTGGACTATGACGTTCCTGCTGCATACATCGGTCAAATCCTGATCGATGCTTTCAACTTACTATGTAAGTATCGCATGATTTATTAATAAGTCAGAAATTTTTATAAGAATTAGAAGCAAAGAGGAAAAGGCAGAGTCAAACGAGAGTGGACAGATTTTAGAGGAAGCACAGGAACTTCAAGAAGGTAGGGAAAACTATTTTACGAAAGGGTTTGTTTTAATAAACGAGAATAGGAATAACGCCAAGTTCCCTCGCCGCTATTGGGTGTGCTTGTCCGTGGATGGACAACGCACGGACGCGATAGCAAGGTCGGACAAAACAAAGAAATACTTCCCCGCTAAAAAGCACACCAAAGAAACAAACAAGAAACGGCCAACAAAAGAACAATTTATACGTCTTTCTTGATGATGAATTATTATTTAATAATTATGCCGGACACCAACGTTTGTACCAACTGAGTGCATTATGGTTATCATCATTAAGACAGGAAAATGTTTACATAATCAGACCATATTGTGGAGATCGTTATCATCAGTGTTAAGAAAGAAAAAAAGAAAGAAAAATGTCTACATAATGAGACTATATTGTGGAGATCGTTATCATCAGTGTTAAGAGAGGAAAATATCTACATAATGAGACTATATTGTGGAGATCGTTATCATCAGTGTTAAGAGAGGAAAATGTCTACATAATGAGACCATATTGTGGAGATCGTTACCATCAGTGTTATATGAAAATGTCTACATAATGAGACCATGTACATGTAACACCATTGTTTGGGTTTTTAAATCGCGGTGATACGTGCGTGTGTGTTTTGTGTGTGGGTGTGTTGTGTGTGTGTGGGTGTGTGTGTGTGATTGCGCGATGTACTCTTTTTTCTTTTGTGGTGTCGTGTGTGTGTGTGTATGTATGGAGGGGTGTGTGATTGTGTGTATGTGTGGCTATGTGCGCGCGCGCGTGTGCATATGTGTGCATGTGTGAGTGCGTGTGCGTGCGTATGTGTGTTTGTGTGTGTGTGTTTGAGTGTGTGTGTTTTGCTGCGTGTGTGTGCGTGTGCCGTGAGTGTGCTCGTGCGTGTGTTGTGCTGCCGAGTGTGGTGTGGTGTTTTGTGTAGTGATTGTGTGTGTGTTGCGTTTGATGCGGTACATGTGTGTGTGCGTGTGCGTGTGTGTGGCGTGTGCGTTGTGCGTGTGCATGTGCGTGTGAGAGAGCGTGTGCGTGTGTGTATGTGAAGTACGTGTGTGGTGTGTGTGTGCGAGTGTGTGTGTGTGTGTTGTGTGTGAGAGTAGCGCGTGTGTATGCATGTGTTGTGTCGTCGTGCGTGTACCCCACTGTTGCGTGCGAGTGTGTATGTGTGTTTGAATGAGAGGAGTGTATGCCTGCAATATGGAATTGTGTGTGTGTGTGGTGTGCGCGAGGTGTGTGTGTGTGTGTGTGTGTGTCAGCTTTGTTCGGTGTGAGTGCACGTGCGTAGGGTGGGTGTGCGTGTGCGCTTCCTGTGTGTGTGTGTGTGGTGCGTGTGGTGTGTGTGTGGGTGCTGCTCACATGTGTGTGTGTGCGTGCGGGCAATAGCGGGTGCGGGTGTATTGTGTGTGGTTGTGCGGCTTTCAGTGTGTGTGTGATGCGTGCCTAGTGCGCATGTGTATGGCTTGTGTGTGTTGTGCGTGTGCGTGGAGGTCGATGTGTGTGTGAATGAGAGTGAGTGTTATGCTGCGTGTGTGTGTGTGCATGAGTGTGTGTGTGCCGAGACGATCCAGAATTGTGCGAGCGAGTAGTATGTGCCGTAGTGGCGGGGGGGGGGGGGGGGTGAGTGTGTGAGTGTGTGGGTGTGTGTGTGTGTGTGTGTGTGAGGTGAGGAGTTGGTGAGTATGCTGAGTGTGAGTGTGTTCATGTGTGTGAGAGTGTCAAAATGTGTGATGTGTGTGATGTGTGTGTGTGTGATGTGTGTGTTCTGAGTGCGTCGCGAGTAGTTGTACGCATGGGAGTCGTTGGGGAGTGACGTGTGAGATGGCGAGTGTGTATGAGTGTGGGTGAATGAGATGTGAGTGTAATGGCCTGAAGCGTGGTGTGGAGAGAGAAGAGAGAGGAGAGAGAGAGAGAGAGAGAGAGAGATGCGGATGAGGATGAGATGATATTTGTTTCAATCAAATGCTATGCTTTATTGTTCTGCTGTATTGTGTCAGGTGTATTTGTCATTGACAAATGACAGCTGGCTGGGGGAAAAAAGTATGTACTCCTGTCAGTGCTTCAATTCTAGTAGCTCTGTGTTGAACCAAAAATCACACATTGGTTTGGTTACTTTTCAGAAACATTGTGATTTTTTAAATTCTGCTTTTTGAATAAAACAATCAATAAGAATCCAATAGTTTTTTACAAATGCATTTAATTTAGTGCACAGGTTAGGCACATGTTTTCTATGACTAAATGAGCTGTCCAGAGGACAGATGTGCATGTGCCCTTTGGAGAAGGGCCGTGTTACAGTACAATTTGTCGTAAGATACAATTTTTCCGACCGCATCTCACGTACAATTTTGTTCGTAAGCGGTACAAATTGGGTGCCGCGTAAACAAAAAAGGGAACACAAAATTTTTGTGTTGGTGGTATGCCACCTTAAATTGAAATATATCCGAACATGAACATTAAGCTCAACCTTATGTATAACCTTGAAATCCAAAAGTCTATTTTGAGGCATATCTCCGGCACTGGTCAACATAGGAGGTTGAAACTTCGCATGAAGGTTGGTTTGGCTTATGGTGCTTCCGAATTATGTATACCAATTAGGGTCAAGTCAAGGTCGATTTTATCAGTGGAACCTGAAAATCGGAGGGTCTGGAATCTGGAGTTTGCTTTTTCTTTACTATATCTCGGCACATGGTGGTGATTTGCTTCAATTTAAAGATAGATTATACAAGATATGCACTCTGCAACAAGTGCGTTTTTTAAAATCAAAGTTTACAAAAGATATATTTCGAACGAAGACCTCGTTTTGTGTTTTGTTTTGTTTGTTAACTTTACATTAGTCGTTTTACAAAAAATCTTTTATTTAAATAATATATGTTATTCATCTTTCATTTAACAGAAACTGAAAGTTCGAACTCCTTCTGATTACCTGCATTTGGCGGTCCTCCTTTTTTGTGTAAAAAAAAAAAGACAGATACATAGGTTCTCATCTGTTTCCTGCGGTTTGCCGGGTCCTCCTTGTTGTGTCAAGACAGGGTTTCCAATTTGTATACCTGCATTTGCCAGGTCCTCCTTTTTTTCAGACCAGGTTCCATCTGTGTACCCCGCTTTGCCAGGTCCTCCCGCGTGTGTGTTCTTCTTCTTCGGTCGCTCAGAAAGTTTCCTGTCCATTAATGAGCGCAGATGCGTCCATGCTGCCGTTATGCGCCTAATAGAAATAATTAGGCCTTCACATGATCGACTTCGGCTGGCAGGAAATGTTTTTGAAATGTTTCTTAAAACAAAAAGGCGGAGTTATGGATCAGAAAGGTATGAAGATAGTAGATCACAACAAGCAAAAGGGAAAAGGCAGAGTCAAAGAGAGTGACAGATTAGATGAAGTACAAGCATAGAACTTCCGCATGTAGGGGAACTCTTTAACAAAAGACCCTCTGTGTGTGTGTGTGTGTGTGTGTGTGTGTGTGTGGTGTGTGTGTGTTGTGTGGTGTGTGTGTGTGTGTGTGTGTGTGTGTGGTGCCACGCACAAGGATGTGTAAGTGTGTTGTGCGTGTCGGTGTGTCTAACCCATGTGCACGTGCGCGCGTGACGCTGAAGATCAAAACATTTCTATAGCAACGGCCCTGACTCCAGCCGTGCCACCGAACTAATCTAACGTGTGAATTATATCTGGCTGGTTGAGGGAGTCGCACCTTGTGCCTTCTGAATTGTGTGGGTCACAATACACGTTGATTGTTTCGTCTTACCCATGGCAGCACAGTGATACGGTAGAAAATAATATGAACTTGCACACCACTAATAAAAAAACACCTGAAACTGCAACGTCACTAGAATATATCATAGGCCTACAACAAACACAAGCACACAAAAGTAATGTGACGTATTTTATTGACAAGAGACACAACAAAACAACGGATTTTCGGCGAACACACACACGAAAACACAAAAACAGCAACACAAATATAGTAAAAGGACAACCAATCTGTATATCTTCTTCTTTGTGTTCCCAGGCCACGATAGCCATACTGAGTAAGGTTACGCATGTGTCCGTTTTTCAAGTTTTCACTGTCTCCCCGCTCGTTTAGCCGACACATTCCGATTTCGGAGCAGCTCAACAAAAAAGATATTTGGAAGATTTGTTTAAAAGGGCAGGAGACTGGGCCAATAATCATAACGATAATAGATGATAGAAATCAAAGGGAAAAGCAGAGTCAGACCAGAGGAAGTTACAAGCACAAAACTTCCAGAAGGTGGGGAAACTATTTCATTTTGTTTATTGTGACTCAGTGAATGAAGTAACGTCACTTGCATCCTACGGCAGAAAGATGCATGGACAGTCACCAATAACACAACGCACGCACGCACGCACAGCACGCACGCGCGCGCCACAAAGGCACGCACACGCACAAACGCACACGGACGCACACTTCGGGCAGCATCTAGGGATTGAGTGGAAAGATGGAGAGTGTGAAGTAGCACTTTAAAAAGAGAAGGGGGGTGAGTGGGAAGGAGGGTGGATGCTGAGGGTGGGGGGGTTATCGATCTGCTCCTCTCACACAAACCGCTTCACTTTTTGCTGCTCCAAAAGGCGAATCATAGTCCTATGCCTCAATCAATGTTTTGACTGTATGTCCAGCGTCACGCGCTCCGGTGTGTGTGTGGGGGGGGGGGGGGGGGGGGGGGGGGGGGGGGGGGGGGGGGGGGGGGGGGTGAGGGCGTGTGTGTGTTGCGAGCGTGTGATAAAAATGATGTGTGTGTGTGTGTGTTAAAGGTGGACCTTGAAAGGATAGATTTTTTCGCAAGAATCACGTCGAATCACAGAAATGCAAAAAAAGAAAAGAGCCTTTTTTAAGGATCTGCTTTCCTTCCTTCATATTTCCGCGTGGTCTTCTGAATCATTTAAGGTGCACCTTTCCTAATAATCAAGGCCGGGGCGATTTCCTCCTTGCTCCTTGGCGGAGATTGCCACTGGTGAGAGAAGTCCAATGTTGGAGCCATTGGCGATTGGAGCTTTTTCCTTTTTTTCTTCTTCTTTTTTGGAGTGCAGTAAAAAAACGAAGATGAGCTATTTCATTTTACCTAAGGCCTTAGTGTGTGTGTTGTGTGTGTGTGTGTGTGTGTGTGTGTGTTGGTTGTGTGTGTGTGCGTGCGTGCGCGTGTGCCCGTGTGTGCGTGTTGTGTGGAATGGTACAGCAGGTGTTCAGAATTTCTTTCATGTTTTGTGACCTAGTTTTCGTTTTAAATTCTTATGTGTGGGTGATTCTTTTAAAGGAATATTTATTTATGAGCTTTACCGTTTTGTGTAAAACGTTATGTATTGTGTTAGCCTGAGTCGTGGAAACGTTATTTAAGAATGTGCTACTTGATTATTACGCGTGTATATAAACACGGA
>JAGGCT020004036.1:4824166-4859166 GCA_017654935.2 Phymorhynchus buccinoides
CCGGTTGAAGATGACCGTGGAGAGGAGAGAGAGCGAGAGGAAGAGGATAAAGTAAAGTAGTACAGTAGAAAAAAGTCCTGTTCCCTCCCCCCTCTCTCTCTCTCTCTCTCTTCCTCCTTCTCTCTCTCTCTTTCTCTACCCCCCAATTAAAGAATATCACGAGAGAAGCCCCTATTGAGTGGTTGCACCTCTGGCGCGGTCAATTGGCGAGAGCTAGGTGGACCATCACACAAATTCACAAACATGTTACTGATCCTGGCATGCTGTCCATGTTAGGAGGACGAGAGGGGGGGGTACAAAAGGTAAAAAAAAACCCACCAATGAACAACAATCAACAGCGTTAGATAAGCTTACATTACAGAGTGAAACATTCTAGAAAACGAACAGTGACAATATAAATCAAAACAGCGTTGGGATAAACCTCATTATTGCTATATTTCATGCATTAAGGACTTGGGTTAACTACATCAAAAATAGAAATGGATATTTGAGAGGGGTTACAGAGGTTCCACCCTCCTAGACCAAAAAAAAAAGAAAGAAAAAATAAAATATTAAAAAGATGGAGAAATGTACATAGTCCCCCATGCTATAGTTTTTAGCCTATATCTGCATCTTTCTTTACATTCAAATTTACATCAGCTCCTGGGTGGCAAGCCCGCCCCCCCCCCAGACCCCCCCCCCCCCCCCCCCCCCCCCCCCCCCCCCCCCCACCCCCCCCAGACACCTCACCTCACAACAAATGACCACTTGGCAATACTCCCTCCACTTGTTCCATGAGCTGGCTGATCCCGCCCCAAAAATGGTTGTATTTTTATGTATTTTTGTTATTGTCTCCCTTTAAAATCACATCATGTTTTTCTCAATCTAGATTTGCTATTGTTGGTTATAATTATGGTTTACAAAAATCAACAATTACAAAAGTGTTTTTTTTTGTAGCGTTACTACGGCGTCGTAACCTTTAACCTATACATTTGCCTTTTCTGTTGCGCTTCCTCGTTTAATTTTCTTCTTCAAGTTCTTTTCGGTTGTTTAAAACTCTCGCCCCAGCACTTAGCTTCTTAAGGTCTCAATAACACTGTAACATTTGTTTCAATCTTTCCCATGGAAAGACATTGATTATGCCATCCAAGTCGTTAAGATTCCTTGCACTAGCACTGTTGTTGGACATGGGAGTGAAAGAATTGTGGAAAAATGGCTAAAAGGGATTGGGAACAAGTAAGCACAATAGGAAGTGGTGTAGCTCATGAGGGGAAATCAGGAAGTGAATTAACCATTAATCTCGATCCCCACCCCACCCACTAACCCTTAACTATCCACCCCCATAACCCACCGCGGTCGTATCAAAAGCCAGCTGGTTCCACACCACCACCACTCGCTTGTTGGGGGTACACGTATAAAAGTCTTCATCGTCATCGCCCCGTCACATGATACTGTAGGTCAGCGACGACACACCAAACATCGGTCATCGTCGTGGCTTCTTCGGCCGGCCGTCGTCGTAAGATAGTCGTCCCCACGACGGGAAGTGGTTTCCGAAAGCGTGATTGCTTTGGCCACTTTCGCGTGAAACACTGGGGTCGTTGTCGCTGACGGGGATGATTGCTCACCGTCCACAGTGCAATGTGGAAAGATGAGGGGGGTGTCCCTAGGATCCGTCACCGTGATTTCTGATTGCTTCCAGTAGAGTGTGTAGAGGTCATCCGTGTCGTCAAGGTCAACCGTTCTTTCTAGTTTAACCACACCACACGTTTGTTAGGTTTTGGTTGGAAATCATCGTTAGTTCCACAAGAAGATAATTACAGCAACAACCATGCTCGAAGCTTTTAAGTCACAAGTCGTAAGTTTCTTTACATTACTGTTCGTTGTACAATAACCGCGCATGGAAAAACTTGTTCTTCCCAGCCAGCGTTGTGAAAATAAAAATAAAATGCATCTAAATAACAAGCCCGAAAAAATCGCAATAGTTTGTGGCACGCGGTCGATTTTTACGGACTACAAGCAGAGTCACCTCCCCTTGCTTTTCCAATAAGAGTTAATCTGTAAACAAGAATGTTTATCCTCTGCACCATTTCGTTAACTTTTTATATATTTTGGGAAAACATCTAAAACTATTATCCTACTTATACTCATCGAAAGAAGCACTCGCATACTCGTCGTTCGTCTGTTCACCTCCCCCCTGTAGGTGTTCTGTATACGTATGTTTATTATTTTGTACGCTTTTAAAATCATCATTTTAAAGAGCGGCCTCAATTGGAAGGTGTAGCCTCGATTGAAAGTGCGACAAATTGTCGTCAAAAGTTGGCTGCGACAATTTTGGACCCGACCGCCGACCGACAGACAGACAGACCGAGACAACGACCGACCAAAGGTGAGTTAGAAGGAGTATTGTGGCGTGAGCCACAAACAAAAATCAAATTCTTTTTATCTCGTAATATCCCTAGCTGCCCCTTAAATTTGCATTACACAATTGTTGACTAGTAGTGGAGATGCGTTCTTAACCAAAATATTGTACTAATGAACAAAAACCGAATAAATTATTATTGAGCAATTAGTAATGCAATAAAAGAAGAAATTTAAGTAAGACCTAAAAGGATGGAGACTGAAATAAGGGATGGAGACAAAAAAAAGGAAGAAGAAGAAGAGAAATAGAAAAGGAAAAAAGAGAAGAAGAAACGAAAAAGATTCAAGATTCAAAAGATTCTTGAATCTTTTGATCCTGTTTGACCCCGTTGGGGCATGGAGGAATTGAAGCAAATAAGCAAAATACAACACATACATGATCAATAGCACAACAACAGCCAAAATGTCCACCCTCTGATACATAGAAGTAAAAAGAAACGCGTGTGGTTTTTAAAAGAAAGAAGAAAGAAAATTAATAAGAAAATAATGGTAAATGAAAACATAAACTTGACGACTGTGGGCCTTAAATATCTCATATGTTTTGTTTGCATTGTGACAAAAATCTTTTAAATGGTGATGAAGCACAAAAGAGAGAGACGGAGAGACGATGAGGAGATCTTCCGGTGCGAGAGAGAGGCGGAGAGAGGTGACGGAGTAGAGAGATGAGAGAGGGAGATAGAGGCGATGAGGGGGGGAGCAGAGATGAGATGGTGGGAGGGAAAGATTGAGAGACGATCGAGCACGATGGGAGAGAGAGCGGGGGATGAGGGAGGAGAGAGAGTAAAAAATAGTTTAATGCTTAGGCCCTGGCCCAAACAATTGTCAAAAAACAAAATTGTGTTAAATATTTCGTGTGCACCGTTGTTACATTTCAGAAAGCCTCTAGATTGACTGAGAGAGAGAACGGAACGAACGAACGAAGATACGAGAACGAACGAACGAACCGTTATTCTATTCAGAGACAACGGGTTTTTTTTTTTCACTCAGTCACTGAGAGGAGAGAGAGAGATTTTTGAGGAGAACACGAGCAGAGAAGAGAGAGACGAGACCGGAGTGATGAGAGATCCGAGGGAGAGAGAGACGATGATGTGGGCCGCCGGCGAGAGGTGAGGTAGAACGGACGACCCGGTGAGGAGGACGACGGGCCGAGACCGAAGTGACGAGGGAGAACTTGGAGTGAGAGGAGAGATGAGACGGAAGGAGAGAGAGAGCTGCGAGAGCGAGAGAGAGAGAGAGAGAACAAACTTGAAAACCTTAAACTTTTTTTTTCCAAGAATATAGATTTTAGGCAAAGCCTATTCTTCCATCTGTCCTTGAGAGAGACGAGGAGAGAGGAGACGGAGAGCAAGAGACCCGGAGAGATGGAGAGGAGAGAGATGAGAGAGATAGAGATGACGAGAGGAATGAGCTCGATTTAGGAGACGAGCGATGGGACTGAGAGAGCCGAGAGAGAGAGACGAAGAGAGACTTCGAGCGAGACGCCAGAGGACAGGGAGATGAATCGACAAAGAGCAGAGAGATGACGGACTCCGGAGGGAGAAGAGCTGTCCAGGGAGAGGGGGAGAAGAGAGGAGTTGGGCCGAGATCATGGTGGTGCTGAGAGCGGGGAGCGGAGGATGAACGAGCAGGGAGACGGACGAAAGACGGTCGAGAGAGAGAAGGGGAGATGAGAGAGCCTTGACGCGGAGAATGGGTTCTGGGGGAAGAGCGACGAGAGAGTGGAGGAGAGGACGACCCGACCGGAGAGCAGGGAGAGCGAGAGGGAGAGGAGAGATGAGCCGATCGCAGCAGACTGGACGAGAGAGGAGAGAGGGAACTAGAGAGATCCAAACAGAGAGACGCGAGAGAGGAGCTGAGCAGCGAGCGACGAGATGAGGCATTGACGCGGAGATGACGCACGAGCAGGCCTTAGCCACAACAGCACCGGATCCAGAAGCCCGAAGCGCCGGGACAGAGCATCCGAACCGATAACGACACTCGGACGGAGCGACGGAGACGAGAAGAGAAACGAGAGAGAGGGGTGGGGCCCGGGGACGGGGACCTAGGGGAGGGGGGGGTTCGGTTAGTTACCGGGGGGGGTGGGACGGGGGGGTCTGGTGTATGTATAAATTTCAAACATTCAATAGCGTTTTCCGCTCTAGCATTAATCGACAGCGTCAACAGGCAACGGAACTGAGCAACGACCCGGTTTTGAAAGCTGATTGAAGGTGGGGAAGATTGCATCCATCGTCTTCCGCCTGTCACTGTCAGGACGTTCTGTCCGTGTTGCACGTGTCCGCTTCGGTCGTCATCGGTCACCGTTTATGGTGGGGGCTACCACCGCCACCCCCCCACCACAGACGGTGCCGTCAACTCCGCCTTGCTGCGACTCAAACAATCAGAAAAAAAAAATATAAGATAAAAAGCTTCATAATAACTGTCGTGTACAAAAACGAGTCGTCCCCCTAAGTCGTGCTACTTGTAAACTTCCGCTAATCTGCCACCAACTCATCTCTGACCCATCTACATTGTTTTCTCTGCTTTTTGTCTCATTCTACTATCTTGCTAATTATGGGCCCATTACAGGTGCCGGGCGATCGGGAGAACCCCGAATTTCACAGGAAGAGACGCCCCTGGGACTATAACCTACCATGTATGTCTCCTGCCTTTGTTTCAAAAAAATCTTACAAAATATTTTTTCTCCAGTTTGAGCTCCTCGAAATCGGACCATGTTGTTGCCTTTAGTACACAGAGGGGAGTGGGACCAGCAGGAAAAACTGGATAAACCGGACACATACGTACCTATTCCTATGATGGCCATATGAGCCTTGGAAACGCAAGAAAAAGGAAGACGAAGAAGAAGAAGAATATGTATAGATAATAGCGCCATTGATTGTTGTGGCTAAAAGCACACTTCAATGCGTTTCAATCACGTCCTATAAAGGGACCTTCACACGGCTCTATTCGACATGCATATAAACGACTCCTACTTTTAAAAATAATAAACAGACCGCCACAGCATGCACGTGGGGCTTTTATTATATACCGGCGGGCGACGGTATTTTGTATAATAGTTTACCCACCTTCGTGGAAGTTAAGATTCTTCTGTGGCTTGTAACTTCCTATAATCTGGCACTCTCTTTGACTCTGTTTCTTTTCCACACTCTTGCCTTACGTCAGCTGCTATCTTTCTGCCTTACCGGTCCATTCTCCTGCACCTTTTTTCACGAAACACTTTTCAAAAACATTTCCTTCAGGCACGAACCAACGAAGTCGTCTTGCTGGGGTCCTATTTTTTGTCTAGAGAGCACAAACGGCAGCATGACGTCATCTAATCCTGCCGCTCATTAATGACAGGAACAACGGTCCCCTCGGAGTGATCGAAAGAGGAAGGAAGCAACACGCAGTGTTTTCACGAATCTTTCACGAATAACTCGTCATGTCTTCGATAGCATAAATCACATGGGTGGTGGTGTCCACAAACAATGCTGGGTTTCTGAAGACAAGGAAAAGTGATCCTTGATGATATGTTTTATAGTTCGGCGCGCCGACCCGGGGCGCCGAACGGCGCGCGAACGTGATTTCACCAACGAGACGACTTTCTGAGTCAACTCTCCATAGTGCATTTGTCGCACAACTGATGTCTTAGTCCGGTGAGCACACATAAAGCGGATATTTACCATGTCGGAAACCCGGTGGCAATCCATAAAATAAGTGAAACAAAGAAGGAAAGAAAGGCAAAAAAAAAGATCTTGCGCACGTGTTCGATTTTCCCCGCTAATACCTGCATAGCAACTTTTATCTCGCGCTGCATCCAATTATTTTGGGGTTTTATTTCCGTGACGGAAACTTAAGCGTCTAATGTGACCCGGCCTTAATCGGCTCCACAAATCTATTATTTTGAAATGAAGACTCTGTGACAAAAAAAAGGCGAGATACGTTATGTAACAGCCGATTACGAGTTCAGCATCTATCAGACGTTGCATGCGTGCTGGTTTCACGGTGTGCTTTTGTCCCTCCGAATAGAGCGTGTAAGAAAATAAGTGGATGGGATTGCGCACATGTGCTTCCCGTGGCCGTTCTACGCCTTAGACCATTTATTCTTAGGTGTAGCGGATGGGGTTATGTACGGAAACTTGAGCGATGGGTGCGGCGGTCTAATGTGCACTAGGCCGTTTTAAAACAACGAAACAAAAGCTAAAATGCCACTCAAAGGTGCGATTTGATCAAAAACCAGTTCTTAAACAATAATCTATTACTAATTTATAGATTACAATATACATATTATACTAACAGTTTCCAAGTCATAGGGAGAGAGCATGCACCCATTATGTGATTTGATCTACGATTTTCGCAAATGATCGGTGTTTTGTACTAAAAAAGTACATTACTCACTGTTGTCACAAAAAATCGGGGAGAGCGAGACGGATGAGAGAGACGGGGTTGCGGCGCGATGTTTTTTTTTTTTCTTATTGAGGGAAGCGGAATACACAGCACAATATGATAAGCGGCTCGTTTGTTTCATCCGGACCCTCCGAACAAAACAGAAATACGGACATTTTAAAAAATTCCATAATAGAAAAAAAAGACATAACAAAAATACAAAGAAAAAACGAACAACACTTTAAACTTCAAGGTTGTAAATGGACAAAGGATACAAATAAGATATAAATTACATCAATCAAAGAGAGAGAGGACTGAGCCAAGGGCACAGACAGACAAACGGACAGACAGAGACGACAGAGAGTAGGACGAGGGAGGTCAAAAGAAAAGAAACTCTGAAAGACGATGCAGGTAGGAAAAATTAACTGCACTAGTAAAATACCAATGTACATATATAGAAGGACTGTAACCACTATAAGCATGCTATTATACTACAAATGAGAGATTTGGGAATGGAAAAGAGGATACAACGTAGTATATTTCTTGATGTTGACGGAGCTTAGATGTATCCGAATTCCATGAGTATTTGATTATCTCTGTATTAATTCTGAATGTTTTTAGACACGACCCAACTACGCGCATGTGACCGATGAACGTATAATATTGGGAAGAAGAAGAAAGAAAAATAGCCGGTCCCGTTCCAGAGGGAGACCCCCTAATCTTCTGCATACTTGTAAGCTAGATGGATACAAGCAAGGCGCGCAGAAATCGCAATAGTTTGAGGCACGCGGTCTATTTTTTCCACTCCAACCATGAGTCCACCCCCCCTCCCACTGGCTGTTCAATAATTTTAATCTGTAAACCAGACATGTTATCTCTTTGCACCAGTTCGTAACTTTTTTATATATTTTGGAAAAAATTTCAAAATATGGTTATCCTAACTTAGTATACTCATCAAACGAACACAGCACGCTATACTCGATCGTGTCTGGCTGTGGTAGTGTCTGTATTACGTAGTGTTTATTATTTGTACGCTTTTTTTAATTTTTAAAATACATCATGTTAAAGGAGCGGCCTCAATTTGAAGTGTAGCCTCGACTTTGATACAGTGCGACATTTTGTCAAAATGACGCACAGACCGACACGACGCGCCAAATCGTGTATAGGTGTTGTGCGCTTGAGCACAAAACAATAACATAAAATCTAATTTTGGATAGAGTTTTAGGTAAACATCAGTCTAACCATGAGTTCTATGAGGAAAACGAGCACTTTCCTGTTGAATTCGAATTTGTGTTCTTGTAGAGAAGGAGTAAAAACACAGCATAACATAATTTTTGACAAAATAAGGAGTATGTATGATATTTAACATTTAAATGTGAAGAGGAGAATGTTATAATGATACATAATGGAAATTAAGTAAAGGCTTAATTTCGGAGAGAGAGAGAGAGAGAAGAGAACGCGCAGCTTGAGAGACTGAGAGAGAGATACCGAACAGAGAGGAGAGAGAACACGATGCGAGAGACAGAAGACAGACAAGCAAGAACAGGACCTGTTGAGGACCCACACTAGAACACCTGACCGGGACACATAGGGGCGGGAGAGAATGAGACAGAGATCGAATAAGCCACCACCGAAGTAAGACGACACTGAGAAGACACGGACAAGAGTTAGAGGATGGGCCAGACGAAGAGAGGACCGGAGGACATGGCGAAGAGAGAGGCGCCGAGAGAAGACACAGTGACGGAATTCAGTCAGCAAGACCAAGCTGCGCCGAGAGACAGACGTCGACGACAGAGGAGACCCACAACTAGATTGTTCAGGACGAGATGAGAGGAGAGAGGGACAGAGAGACAGAGATCGACAGCAAAAAGAGATAGACAGGAGATGACGAGCTCGTTGGTCGGACCCAAAAACATCAAGAAGGAATTTATCTGGTGTAACTTGGATGCTTCTTTGCGGGTATGCAGGGATCAGAAAAATGCTTGCTAAAACAAAGCCCACGCAATGAAATTAATTATATACGGATCGTTTTTTATGTTTTGGAAAGCAATTCAATTAAAGTGTTTTTTTCTTTTATTTTTAATTAATAGGACATAAGGAAAGTTGAGTTCATGTTTACATTTCTTTTATTTATGATTCAATCACTACTGACTGTCTCCTGGGTTAGAATTAAGTCTCGACTGCGTGGGTCGCACAGATTATTTTTAATCAATATTTATTTCTTCGTTGTATTGCTATAACTTCAAGTGGTCTCTGAGACGGACCCGGCAAAATTTGTGGGGCGGGAATTACGGAGAATAACCAAATGCATACTAAATGGTACAATATGGTTATATCTGTATGGTATTATGTCCAACAAAATCAATGATGTTCTGTCAGTTCGTTCGCTAGGCATAACACAAGACAATGTGTCGTACCAAAATTGTGGGTTGAGAATGGCCTCTGATAAATAAAAATAAAAAGTGGAATATAGTGTACAAACATGCTCGGCCATTGTATTATTCCATTGTTAAATTAAATTTGTATCAGGCGCAATTGTTCCCTTTATATTTGTGTGTGAGAAAACACTGCTGATCTAAGAGATGAAACCCTAGAACACCTTATGAAACTTTGGCAAGTGTATGCCCTGTAACTCCAATGGTTACTGAAATAGCAATCCGATAGAGTGTTGGACCCCCACGTATTCTGGTGGGACCACTGCCTCTAATATATTAAATAAAGTGGCCGTGGTGTCGTGTGCGAAGGGCCCCTGTATCTAAGTAATTTTGGAATGTATTCAAGTAAGGGTTGGATTGTTCCACCAAATGTTACATTAAGTAGCATCAGTTTTGCACGGATTAGGACACTGGTTGTGGACAGTACTTGCTCCAGTAGGTAGTTACACCACACACGGTGCACACAGACGGGACAGGCCAAACAAAACCCTGTAGGCAATCGGGGTGCAGGTAAGGGTCAAGGGGTGTTTTGTCATGACGTCAGTCACCGTGACGACTCACCGTGACGCTCATCAGTCTTTACTGAAACTGGTGGAACCCGGCAAAACATCGTCACTGGCTACTCACCGTCAAACGTGCGCATCGGCTTCGTTCTCGCGCCAAGCCTACCGAAGAGAGAGACTCGAATGCTGCTATAATAAAATTCGTCAGAGCGCAGGCAAAGTGGTAGGAATAATAACCCGTAACCGCTGATACCGTGAAGCCTAATTATAATGACATACGTTTGGGGCGTTTATTTTTTGTAAAGTTGTTGATTTGTAAAAATAAAAATAGAAATATCTAGGGGGAGAATTAAGACGGCAGGTCAAAAGCCATGGGCGGGTAGGTAAGAAGCGCATGCAATTATCTAATGAAAATAAAGCAAATTTCAGTCGCCAGTTTGCCCATGAGACGAATGCCTAAACATTTGCAGAGGCAAAACGGTTGCTTCAATTTAATGAGATTAAGGGGCATGGTGCTTCTTACCCGCCCCACTGAATATTTGCTTGTATGCATGGCAGGATAATTCGGCCATGGGCTTATTAACAACGGGCTATGGGATTTTTTGCCCCGTCTGTCCCCTTTCAATTATTTATTATTTCTAAATTTCAACAAAACTTTGTGTAAAAAAACAATGAGTCGTCCTAGCTATATAGGCTTACTAGTCTTATTCAAAATATACCCGCACATGGTCTTTTTTTACCCCGTCTTCCCCCTACAAACAGAAAGTTGAAGCTGTGTCGTGCATCTGTTTAATAGAGACACTGATCCCTACCACGCAGTAAGCCCCTTGTTGTCTTTTTCTGGGTGGCACTGGTGACCCACAGAACATGACCCCAAGTTCAAATTGACTGGCACATGCTCTTTATTAGATAAGGTGTGTTGTCATTTTTTTGAAACTGGGGGCGGGCATGTTGCTATGGGCGTAAGTATTGCACGCGCCACACGCTAGGTTCGCAAGCACACACACGCACACGCACACGCGCCACACACACGCAAACGCCCACACACACACACACACACAACACACACTCATACATATACATACAAGCACGTGCGCACGCTCGCGCGCGCGCACAACACCACAAGTTTTTGCCGAAAGTGATTTGCGCGCATACGCACACACACACATGCGGCGCACACTCAATACACACTTGCGCGCCACACGTTATCACACACATGCACACACTAACCACACGCGCGCGCACACGCACACACGACAAACAATACCACACACAACTCCTTTTTCTCTCTCTCTCTTTCTCTGTCGATCTAACTCTATCTCTCTCTCCGTATGCTCTCTTCTCTCTCTAATTCCGATGCTGGATCTATCTCTCTATACCAGCTCATCTGCTCTCTACTCTCTCTCTCTCTATCTCTCTCTCTCTTCCAACCTCTCTCTCTCTCTCTCTCAGAGTGGTTAAGACGTTCGCCTCGACAAATGTAATGCGCACTGCAGCTCAATGAGTGCACCACGGTTTCGAATCCCGGCAGTCGCCACTTTGTACTTTCCAGTTTGAAGGAGAATCGACTGTGAACGTTGTCCAGTCCTCGGACGGGGGACTTAAAGCGAGTCTGACCCGTGCGCTTTAACGCACCGTAAACAAATCCAACACGGCATCTATGAAAGTCGGCAAGAGCGGGAGGAAATCCCGCTGTGGGTATGGCCAAATTATAGCCTATGTTTTCCAAAGTTGCCCACAGCACCCTCCTCAGCACTGTGCGGCCCTCCCCCCAACAAAAAAAAAAAACCCCAAAAAAAAACTTCTTTGGTAGGCGCTGCACTTTCGGACGACGCGTTTCTCCGGGGGAGAGCGGCCCACGCCGAATTGTTCTCTGTGACTGAGAATATACCAAATACCCCATAAATACCAAATACTTAATAAGTACATTTACAGAGTGAGCATACTACTAAAAAGAGGAAAACGATGACAACAAAAAGACCGAATTTTCACAGAGATTAAGTCTCTTGTGACTAGAATAATACCCCATAAAATAAAAGTAACGTTCAACTTCTTATTCTTCTTCTTCTCTGCGTTCCCCAGACCAAATCTGGCCACTGACTAGGCGTAAGTACATATGTGTCCCGCGTTTTCACAGTTTTACACTGGTTCTACACCGCTGCGTCACAGCCGAAGCACATTCCGATTGTCGAGGAGACTCAAGGAGAGAGAAAGAAGGATTTGAAGACTGTTGTTGAAAAAAGAAGCGGAGAATGGCCCAATAAGCTCAGAAAGATTAGTAGATGGACAGAAAGCAAATGGAAAAGGCAGAGTCAAAAAGAGTGGCAGCAGATTAGAGGAAGCTACAAGCACCAGAACTTCCAGACGGTGCGGGGAACTATTTCACTGAAAGACCCCCCGGTATCCCCACGGGGACGAACGTTCAACAAAAACTGACCTCGCCTGTTTCAGAGTCAATGTCAAAGGCCCCGTCTCCCGTTCGACCGCTGACAATGCTGAAGCGAATGAGTGCGTCTCAGCACGGCATCGTCATCGGAGCACACGTGGCTGTCACTTGTCGTTTCACACTGAACACAGACGAGAGCCAAAAAGGTACATGTCATGTTGTATGAAACAGCCATCTCCCGACAGAATAGACAGCAATTTGCCAGCGAAGTGTCCGTCTCTATCCTAGACTACTATTTGCCCAGCCACTCGGTACTACCGAGTCTACGCTGAACCATTTCCAGTTAACTTCTGTAAAGTCAACTCAGTTGAATTCAAGGTCGCCCTCACGTGGCAACTGCCCTAGGGGATAGACGTGGAGAAAAAGCGCATGGGCGGTTAAGAAGCCACCCCAATGTATCTCATGAAAATAAGAAAGATTTCAGTCAAATTTTGCCCCATGAGACGAATGCGAGACAATTTTAACGCTCGTCTCATGGGCAAAATGAGACTGACAAATTTGACTTCATTCCATGAGATAACTGGGGCGGTGGTGCTTCTTACCCAGCATGCGGATTGGTTACCCCGTCCTTCCCTTATTGCAGCTGCAATAATACATAATAGTGGAACTGTTGTCGATTAACCCTTTCGCCGCCAGCATATTCCTCAGCCCACCATTTCCATTAAATTTACCTGAGTAGAGAACAAAATCCTATCTGCTAGTATTTGGGATTCTTCTGTGAGAGTTTATGAAAATAAGGTACTATCCTTAGTTCCCAAAACTAAGGGTATTTGGATGAATAGACCCCCAATTTTGATGCCTTTTAGTGACATAGGTTGGTTAACCCTTTCACCGCCAGCATATTTTAGCAAAAAGTTCCATTACATTAAATGAGTACGAGAACAAAATCCTATCAGTGCAGTATAGGACCGGATTTATGTTCTGTGACCTAGTAGTAAACAATTGTCTGAGTCCTCTACATTCCCAAAACAAGACAATAGGGTCTTTGGAATAGATTAACTATAGACCCCCAATGTGATGCTTTTAGATACATAGGTTGTTTTAAGACGCCAGTTACGCACCACAATTACGGTCCCTTGTTTTTTTCTGGCATTGAGTGTAGTACACACGTACAAATTTCCCCATATTCAAGTTGAGGCTGCCTCTTTAAAAAATGGTGTGTACGGTTTTGAATTTGGCGCCAATTATATGGGATTCACGACGTGGGTCAAAACAAGAGTTCTGTGAGTTATAAGCGGGGAAACACATGAAACCGTGATTTTGACATGGTGGATCTCTAAAATCACTGTGGTTCCTAAAAAATGCGACTTTGGCGGTGAAAGGTGTTAAGGCTCGCCTCCTAACTATATACCACAAAATGTTCACGGTTGTTTTTTTTAACCTTTGTATCGGGTTAGGAATGTAACACCCTCTATTGAGAGAGGAGTAACTCACATCTGTTATAACGCCTCCTCCCTCACTAAAGATCCATCAGATAAAGATGATCAAAAACGGAGTTGCAGGGTTTTCCAACACTGCTATTAATAGTCTGGTAAGAAGAAGCTTAGATTATGAACCAGAGTTTGACATGAGCAGTAGGCAGAAGCCACACCCGGAAGATCGAGAACAGGAGAGACACATCATCTTAAAGACAGCCTCCCTAGTAATTGAAAGATTGGAGAGCATTTCGCATAGTGAAGGTCAACCGAGGACCCGAGCGAAAAACAAGACAGGAAGCTTAATCGTGGGAGAGATCACAGTGAGCTTTAGAGAACTCACATCTAAATCAATACCTACAAAACAATATTCCAACGTGATAGTATTATGGTAGTAATAAACCGAGGGTAGAAACATTATGAATTGTCCACCTCCTATTAAGGGGAACTGATCTCACAGCATGTAACACTCACACCCGACTATGAGTAGACTATGAAGGTGTTTAGAAGAGAAATAGGAAAAGAAAAAGAAAGAAAGAAAAAAAACAGCGATAACTAGTAAACACATTTCGAATTTAATTGATCCTTCTTCTGCATGCAAGCTCTTGGATGAATATCAATCACGACAGAATATGGAAATATTCACCATATAACAAGGACGTGACATTCAAAAGATAACATGATTCACGATTAAACACAATAATTAAGTGATAATTATATAGTAATTGCAGTGGACATGCATGGCCGACAAACAGAGAAGCTAGATAGGAAAACATGAAATCCCACAACTCAACAATTTCGGCGCGGAACCCCACAACACCCGTGGACACGAGCACGACACACTGACAACCACACGCAACACAACATACACACACACACACACACGAACACCAACACAACAAAGCGAAACGACGACACGCACCACGCCACACGCCGGACAGAGACACCACAACACAAAGCAGAGACGCGCGCGCAGCAAAACAGACAACCACAAACGCACGCGAACAAGAGAAACAAAAAACAACACGCAGACACAAACGAATAAACGAACGACAAACAGCGCACACGCGCAAGCAATAGCAACGCAACAAGAACACAGCACGCACAAAGACACACGCACCGACGAGAGACACACACAAAAACAAACCCACACAGCACACAACAACACACGGGAGCAGGCAGCGAGGAAGAACAGGGAAGAGAAGGAAGAGGAGGGAAAAAAAAGGAACGAACAGAGAGACGAGAAAAAAAAGAGGAGGAGAGGACGAAAAACAGAGAGAGATGAGAAGAAAAGAGAAGAAAAAGAAGAACAGATAAAAAAAAGAGGATACCGAAAAGAAAAAAACAAAAAAAAGAGAGAAAAGAAGGGAAAAACACAGGAGAGAGAAAGAGAGAATGTGGCAAAGAAAAAAAAGGACAAAAGAAAGAAGAAAAAGAAAAGAAAAAGGGAGAGAGAAGAAAGAGAAGAAGAAAAGAAGAAAGAAAAGAAAAAAAAAAAGGAAGAAAAAAAAAAGAAAAAAAAGGGGAGAGGAAGGGAAACAGGAGAGGAGAGAACAAAAAAAAAAGGAGAGAGCTTGAAGAGAAAAAAGGAAGAAAAAAAAAAAGAGAGAGTGAAAAGAAAAAGAGGAGAAAAAAAGAAGAAGAGAAAAAAGAAAAAAAAGAAGAAGAGAAACGATGAGGAGAAAGAAGAGAAGGAGACAAAAAAAAAAAAGAAAAAACAGAAAACAAAGAAGAAGAGAAAGATGAAAAGAAGAAGAGGAGAAACAAGAGAGAGAAGAGAGAAAAAAGAAGAAAAGAAAATACCCGAAGAAGACACTGAGGAACAGAAACAGAGAGAGACACGACAGAGAGAGAGACCGAGGGACAGAGAACAAAAGACAGAAACAAGAACCAAAGAAAGACAACAAAGAGAACAGATACGTGTATATTTAATTAAATGAGAACAGGGCTAGATCTACCCAATGTCAAAAAGGGAAAATAGACGAAGAGAAAGAGAGCCGAAAAATAAAAGAATAAATGACAAAAACCAAAACACAAAAAAAGGAGGAGAGAAAATCACAATAAACGCAAAAGAAAGTAGCAAGTAAAGAGAGAGAGAGAGAAAGAGTTTTTTTTTTTTTACAGAATAAAAGAAGAGAAAAAAAGAAGAAAAAAAGAAAAAAGAAAGACAGAAGAAGAGAACAAAAGAAAAAAAAGAAGAAGAAAGAAGTAAATATAAAACAAGAAGAAGAAAGAGAGAACAGAGAAGAGGAGGAGAAGAGAATATAGTGGTGAGAAAGAGCAGAGGAGGATGTATTGATGGATATTTTGTTTATTTGGAAATCTATTAAAGAGGTGAGAGAGGTGGAGATACATTCAGCAAGAGGGAAGCCGAGAGGGAGGGAGAGAGAGAGAGAGAGAGGAGAGAGAGGAGAGAGGGAATGAGAGAGAAGGAGATGAGAATGAACAGTGAGGGACAAAACAAAAAAGTTTATAAAAAAAACAGTCCGGACAGAAACAGATAAGTAGAACAAAGGACGTAGAGACCAGAGACAAAGCTTGTCGCAAGAGTTTACCGAGCCCTTCAGTAGCATTTTCCGCCACGCGCCATAGCAGTATAGGAGACAAGGGGTCTGTGAAAAATACAGGATCGGAGAATCCGTGCTTTGTGTTCCACGGCACCAAGACAGTGCCCGTGGACCAGGTTTTCACTGGTCCCAGACCTGTCCAAAACCTTGACGTAGATCGTGAAGCTCGTCTCGTCTTCGTTAATCAAAAGCTTCAGGGATTGCAGAGAGAAAAACAAAAACATAGAGAAAATGAAGAAATGAATTAATTTGAGTCAATGGGAGGAATTCAATGTGAGAATCAATAACCACCAGGAATCAATCAATCAAACCTCTTCTTTTTCTTCTTTGTTCCCGGCCATATTACGATGCTCGTCGGTTTGGTTTGATCAAGGCCGCGCGTCAACTGCAGCAACTCGCAGCAGGACCCAACAATGCTGGTCACGGAATTTCCAAAGGCCCACTGGGCAGGTCTTACATTAGGTGGTGTCGAAGGTAAGGCAGTCTGAGAATGTGGTTCTGGTGTCTGGTAATCACAGTGTGGGAGAACTGTGCAGACGGTCACAGATGGTGAGAGGAGCGACAGTGCCCAGTTCTTAGTCGAAGATGGGACTGCTTGGGAACGGTGTCCATCTGGTGCGATGCTGATCTCTCTAGTGTCAAGCTGGTCAGGGCTCCTCTCCCATTTTGTTCGATAGTGACCCACGAACAAAATTGCTTTTGGCTTCTCCGTATGACATGGGGGTGTTTGTAAACTGTTCCAGTGTGCTGCCCATTTTGGAGAGTCTTGTTCTGGCCCCGGTCTCGTTGCCACCCAGACCACAGTGGGAGGGGGATACACTGCAGGATCAGAGCTGATTGCTGCTGGAGCTCTTGCAGCTCCGTCCTGATTGTCCTGCAGGATTTGGTCGTGCTCTGTCTTTACTGGAAGGCTTTGGAGGAACAGCACCCGACAGTCTCAAAAAGACTTTGGGTTTGCTTCGGAATGCTTGTCCCGTTTGTGTTTATTAGTCCCAGCACTACAGAGCATGTGGTGTGTGGTGTGTGTGGTTGTGTGCGGTGTGCGTGTTGCGTGCGTGTGGCTGCATGCCTGTGTGTGTGTGTGGGTGTGTGCGGCTAAGTGCGCACTGTGTCCTATCGCGGCATGTGTCTGGCGTGCGCCGGCGCGAGGGTATGTGTGTATGTGTGTCGTGCATGCTGTGTAGTCATGCATGCATGTCCAGTTTTGTTTAAAAATGAGAACATGCTTTCAAGTGATAGCTGGAGTGAGCAACGCTGATGGGTTCTGTGTCTGTAAATTACATGACTTGCTTCTTACGCGTTATAGTAGAGCACACCGCCAGTGGCGCTGTCGACGGTGAATTCTGCACCGGCCTGGGTGCGATTGGAATAGCGAGGGGAGGTCGTTGTTCGTCACCTGTCCGTGCATGTCAGGGCAATCACCTGATGGGCACAACAAGTTAAGATTAAGATCAAAATTATAGCCCCCTTCGACAACTAAGTGCCATGTCTAGGGCTGTCACCATCGTTTAAATTTACCGCGAACGCAAAACAATGGTTCATCGTTTTAAGTTCTTATGAGTTTAGATTATCACCATCGAGTGTCAATGTCGTTTGTCATTAACATCGTCATTCGTCTTCGGTTCGTTGTCATCATCATAGGTCCGGTCGTCGTCTTTGCGTTATCAACTATCATCATCGGTGTACGCTTCGTCGCCACCTATCATCATCGTTGTCGTCGTCATCATCGTGTCAGTCCTTCTCTTCTTCTTCTTCTTGATCAATCGTCGTCGTCGTCTTTCTTCTTCTTCTTCTTGATCTATTCATCCTTTGATCGTTGTCTCTTCATCGCACACCAACATCATCATCGTTATCACTTGTCGTCATGTCGTTATTCTCTCTTCATCCATCCATCAGCATCATCATCATCATCACATACCACATCATCTTTCACATCATAATTATCATCATAGCACCCCTTCCCCCCCCCCCAACCATCAATCAATTTTGTCTGTGTTGCCGATAGTCGTATTTTCGGCCATGTAGCCATGTTTTGCTGTGGGTGCGTCAGGTGCTCCGCACGTCTTACTTCGTTTCGTCGTCGTTCGTACTTGCTTGTGCATGATAGTCGTCCCAGACTCTCTATTAGAATTTCATCGAGGCAGCGACGAGAACCAACGTCATTATTATTCAGCAGCAGTATTAGCGCAGACATCCGCAGCATCAAGCGTTTAACGCACATCAGTATTACAGCAGCAATAAAAGCATCCCCGCGAAGCAATAGACGCACTAGCATCAGTGCATCACGCTTCAACATCCTACCAGCAGCCAGTTGTCAACATTATTGGAATTGTGCGCTCACAAGTACCTATTTCATGTGCCACAAGGAGAATTCTTCAACAAACTCAGGATTAAGCCATGGTTCAACAGTTGCTCCAGTAGATAGCTCGACCTTTTATGACGCGCAATTGAGAAGGAACGCTCGTTGAGTATCTCACAGAGACGCCCCACCCATCATTATGGTACAGGTACGTTGCCGACCACGTTCAGTGCCGTCGCCGACCAACCAGAGAGGAACGGCGCGACAACTATAAATTCATACGACGTTCAATTCTCATCCACACCACCCACACCCACACACACCCAACACAAACCCACAACACACACACACACACACACAAACACACACACACCACACATATATATATATATATATATATATACATACATACACACACACACACCCACACACACACCACACACACACACACAACACACACACCACACACACACACACACACACACACACTCCCAAATTCAAGTTACATGTGACTCGAACCAAGAAGAAAACCATCCGTGTCCTTGACGGGAAAGTCCACAAAACTGGATGAATGTACACTGAAAACATCTGATATTAAACCCCCACCAACCTGACCAGTATCTTGCATTTTGAATCAAACCACCCCCTACAGCATTAGAGCAACTTGCTGTTGCCAGACTTGTTATGTACACAGAGCAAAACCCTACTGCTCCAACGAAGAAGGAGAGTAAACTGAAGGAAGTGCTCCATGTCAAGGAATGCGCCCAAGGCCAATGGCTACCCCTTCATGGATTTTCAACTCCCCAAAAAACCAAAACGACCGCATCCATGAGAACAGACCCCACCGTCAGACGATGCGACATACGTTCAAAGGGATGCCCAGACCGTTCGATCTCATGGTCATTCAGTCAACATTGGGTACACACCCTGCTTCCAAACCTCGTTAATACCATCCGATCGCAGGGCACACAGAGGTTGCCGACAAGATCGACTTTGACAAGAAAAGCGGCATGTTGTCTAGCACATCCGGTGCAAGAAGTGCTGTGGAAACACTACATTGAAAAGGACAGGGCAGACCTTGGGAAACAAAGGGACTGAAGGAACAATTGTACATTCATAATTATTCGCATATGTGAACAGTGCTGACAACAAATACATCACCATACTAACAGAGTTCCAAAACTATATACTGGCAGCGTGAATGTATAGTGCAGTTCACACAACAAAGAAATAAAGTTAGGCCATATAAATTAAAGAAAGGGAATGCGAGAGACAACTTAACCATGGACCTGGGTATGACTTACCACCGATCTACAATAGCCTAATGAACAGGTTCACGCTGTCAAATGACACCGACATCAACTCACGAAGAAAACAAAACAGCAGCCCCATCAAGGACCAGTCAGTATCTCTGCCAGACCAAATGAGCCAGCAGAGTAGCTGGTTGAACATCCCTAAAAGGTAGTCTTCTTCTTCGTTCTGTGGGGGTGCCCAACTTCTTTATACAGAAGTAATGTACACACCCTTAGCGGGGGACCATAGAACATGAGAAGCGGAAAGAGGGGGAAGACAGAACAGGAGCACCACACACCTTGCATCATCAGTTTCCAAGAACAGGGCTACAAAAACGGTCACCCGAGTGAGATCTTATTCGGTACAGCTCAATATGCTAGACGGTTGAATATCAGGAGTAGCCATTAACAAAATAAAAACATAGTTCCGGGCTGGGGAGGCGCGCAGGGCTACAGGGAGCTGCTCGATAGGATTGTCACTAATTTTGCATAACTGTTCGACCACCCGCAAGCTGGGTAACTGTGAGGGACCGACCTCCTAGAACGCCAGAATGGCTCAATGCCACCAGGACCCTAAACCAATAAGTTCCTTTCCACAAAAAAAAAAAATCCGGCAAAACAAGACAAACATTAGAACAACTAACTATTGTGGGAAAAAAAGAATAAACAAAAAGAAAAACGAAGGTGAACAAAAAGAAACATAAAGTAGTGCTTCGCGTTACCTCCCCAGTCCACATGGCCTCTCCTCCACAGAGGTGTCACCAGGTCGGAGGAGTCGCAGGTGCAGGGGGGGCTCGCCTCGTTGACGTGGTGTGGGACGGTGATGAGACAAGGGTCAGTGGTGCTGGTCCTCGCGGAGGACTCAGATTGTCCGAGAGCTGGTGAGCACCGTGACACAACGGATACAGTAGGACCTGTGGTCTCAAGTCCAGCTCGTTGCGCCACCCTTCACCACGCCCAGGTGGTCCTGTCGATGGAGGAAATCGGTGGTCCGTGTTGGCCCCCTGGTGGTGCTGATGTGTGTGAAAAAAAAAACAAGTTTTAGACATTTATATATTTGTCAGCCAGTATCTGCAGGGAATCGGTTTGGCTCTAGTTGTAAAGGGGCACTCTGACGGATGAAATGTTTTGCACTGAAACGCATCGAGCTATCACACCAGGACGAAAACACCCTTACTGAGCAGATCACAATCACTCACGTTTGCTTGGTTGCCTAGATGAGTCAAGAACCGTGCCATGAACCGTGCGATTCTCCACGGGTCGGAGGTGCAGAAGTCAAATTGATGTTCAGGCAGTATGTGCCTTGCTCTTTCTAAGTGCCACCCTAGTAGTTTTGTGAGAGTTTAGACCAAACGTTTGCACAATAAATGTCCAGCAATACAAGACCTGTTTTTATTTTATATATTTTTTGATTTTTATACAGGAAGCTTTCGCTCACATCAACGGGAAATAGCTTCTTTTTTTTAATGCCAGACTACATTGTGAACGAACAAGCTTCATACACTCCGCCTCCACCCACCCCAGTCCAAAAATGGCTCTCATAGCTCTCTGCGGCATCCTCCGCAAAGGCAGATGAACAATCGCCGTTTGAGTCGGTTTAATTACTAAAGAAGACCAGAGGAAACGTGAGTGTTTCAGATACTTCAAAAAGGTTATGTGTCTTTTGTGTGCTGATCTGTCTGACTGGGTTTCTGGCAATTTTATATATTCCTGCAGGTACCACCTTTAAGAATGTGGTGCGTTGTATACTTGTCTATGCGATGGTGTTTGCTACCTTCGACCAGTTCTTACGTAGGGGTGGTGTCACGAGAGGGACGGATAGAAATCATTGTCTGTATTGCGCCTGTAGAAATATGGCGTGTGGAAGAAGTTTGTGGAGTATGGATGTATTTGCATAAGTATCTGCAGAACGGTCTTGGCTTTAAGTTTGTTAAGGATTTGTGCGTTTAGACTGTCTCGCTGATGGGGCACCTGCCAATCACGCGGTGGTTATGTTGGGTTTGAGTGGCGAATATGGAGTGTCTGGGATGATACGCCTTGGTAGTAAAATATGGATACAAAAGTTTTTTAGATCTAGATTTAGATTTCAGCCAGTAGCCTATCTTGCATACGCGTGAGTTTGGCTTTAGTTTTTAAGACTGGGTGCGTTTTAACTCATAGCGAAGTTATACCTTCACCCACGCGTAGGTTTTGGTCATGGAGAACAGCAGAATCGTCCCCATGGACCGCCATGTGTATTCCCATAAAATTAAAATCAAAACGTATTTGAATTTAGATGCAGTCAGTTGCTGTAGATTGTTTGGTTTGAGATTTAAAATATTTGGGTAGTGCATTAATGCTCTGATCTGTCGAATTGGCTATGGTTGCAATGCCTAGGTTTGTGTCGATGGAGAAAATCGTTGTCTGTATTGCCCCCTGTATATTGGACATAAATAGAAACGTTTTGTATTTGAGATTCAGCCATTGCTGCAAAATGTTGTTTTGGCTTGAGGTTATTACGACTTTGGCGCATTAATATTCGTACAATTTGTGTTGGCTATGTTTCAATGCTTAGGTACTTGTTCGTGGTGAAATTCAAAATACTACTCGTCACAGATACACCGAACAAACATTTTGTTTTTTGTATTTGGTGTATTCTAGTCACAGAGACTTTTCTGTGAAATTCGGGCTGCTCTCTCTTACCCGGAGAGCGCGTCGCCAGCAAATGCAGCGCCTACCCTTTTTTTTTTTTTTTTTTTTTGGGGGGCGGGGGGGGCACAGGGTGCGGAGGGTGTGTGGGCACACTTGGGAAACCTAGCTTCAATTTGTTTGGCCATAACCAGGCAGCGGGATTTAATCCCTGCTCTTAGCGACTTTCAACTGCCGTGGGATTTTTCCGTGCGTTTACGCTTTTGCGCGCGGGTCCTAACTAGCTTTTAAGTCCCCCATCCGAAGGACTCGACGTTCAGTTTCGATTTTCTCCTGGTCAAACTAGAAAGAAAGGGGCGAGGAGGCCGTGATTAAACCCGGGTTCACTCACCTGCAGTCCACGCGTTACATTGGGCATCGACATTGGGCACATGCGAAAGACCTAAACTCACTCTTCCACCTTTCTCCCTGATCCCCCTACTCGCCACAGACACCAGACAAAACAACAAGAACACAGAACACGTTACTGACAACGGAACTGCACACACAGACAGGGAGAGACGGACAGGACATATTAACCCTTTCACCGTCCAAGTCCGCATTTTAGCACCACGTGATTTAACGACCCCATGTACTAAAGTCATCAACTTGGGGTATATTATCCCAAAGACCCTATTGTCTTAGTTTGGGGAAGTAAGGACAAAGATATTCTAAAAGGGTAAGATGGACTACTTAAGAGTTACGGCGATCCTGGCTGATAGAGTTATCGTTAGTGACGATAGTACACATTCACAGTGGAGGCTATCCAAAAACTCGGACTGTAACTTGAACGGAGAATTCAACTGGCCTATCGATGTGTAAAATGTGTCACGTTTCAAAAGGGACATAACCAGTGTTTTCTGTCCTCACTACTCATATAGGGAAAAGAGCCCGGATGTTTATCTTCCCCTGTATACAGTCTTTTGCTAAGGATAAGGATATTCCTTATTATATATATGTCACTTAATAATCCCCAATATTGCAGATGGATTTTTTGTTCTCTACCCAGATAAATGTAACGGAAACTTTTGGCTGAAATATGGCTGGCGGTGAAATGATTACGGCTACTGTGTCAATCTACGTACCTGTGATGGAGAAGGTGATTGTCTGGTTCTCCCCGTTCTCACGGTCATCGTCTGACACTGGTATGGTGGCCACTGTTGTTCCTGTGGCCACTGTCTCGTCCAGGTCCTAACGCATCAACATGGAAAATCAGCATCATCAGCATCATGTCGTCGTCGTGAGGGGGGGGGGGTCGTCATCATCAGCAGCAGAAGAAGCAACACACGTGATTGCATCGAGTTGTCGTCATCAGTCATCATCATCATCATCATCATCACACAACATCATCATCATGTAGCCAACGTTATCATTCTCTCATCTCATCTCATCTCAAATCTCATCAATCAAATACTCAACTCAATCAAAATAATACTCTCTTCATCGCACAATCATCCCAAATCACATCTCTCTCTCTCTCAAATACTCTAACAATCATCTCTTACATCTATTCTATTCTCTCTCACTCTCTCCTCCCTCTCTCTCTCTCTCTACTTCTACTCTCAATAGAAAGTCAAAGACACTCAGATCACCATTCAAACTCAGAAAAAACAAAAAACAACAAAAATACTCAAAACTAATAACTCCCATTCTACAAATCCATAACCTCTCTCATAACTCCTCAGTCTCATCTCTCGCTCTCTCTCATCCATGAAGCCCCTCCCTCTCTACTCTCACTCTCGTCAACTCTCTCTCTCTCTCGGGGTCTACTCTCGTAAAATAGTCTCTCTCATCTCATCTCTCTCTCTTCTATCTATCTTCGTCTCTTCAGTCTAGTCTCTTAACTCATCGCATTTACAGCAAGGTTGCCATTTGTCAAAAGAAAAAAAAAAAAAATCGAATCGGGGGTCCGTTAAATAACAATGCATTCTCCTATGCGAATACATGAAAAAAAATCTGGACAAATTTCAAGTATACACTGGAAACAGGAGAACGCCAGTCAGGGCCTAATTCCGAGTATTCTTGGAACAGCGATTTCTGAGTCTAAACCTTGTCTAAATCCATGTTTATTTCAATCCAAACCATGTTTTTAGAGCGGCTTCTCTTCATCACTTCCATCTTTTGTTTCATTTATGGTACGTTTGCACTTCTATTTCAAATTTTAATATTAAAAAGTAAAAAAACAAAATAAACATCAGCCTCAGAAAATACTCCAGTACGTTTTCATTAACGGTGATAGTAATAAGGAGATTAATGATTCACGCAGTAATGCAAGTAATCACGATTTCAAAGTGAAAAATAAACTTGGATGAACCAATAATGTTGTAAAAAACTGAACCATTGACAGTTTGAGTTTTGTTTGCGCTTCCTTATTTGTTTTTATAATTTTTTTTCTAGTCAGAATCCCCAGGCCAGTAATGATGTTTGGTCTAAAGCAGTGATAGGTCTTCCAGGGGTTTCACTAGCTTGTGACCCTTTCGTGCCGTCCTCCAGCCATGATTTTCATAGCAAACCAAAAATACGATGAAAACATAACTGAGTAGAGAAAAAATAAGTCTGCAGTATTGTGAATTCCTCTAATGTGACATGTTTAGCATTAGGCCTGTCTTTACCTTTCCAAAATTATGAAAATAGGGTCTTCGTATAACAGGCCTTGATTTGATGACTTTTTAGTGACATGGCTATTAAACCATTGTAGTACAAAAATGCAAAATTGGCGGCGAAAGGGTTTAAACTAAACACCCCAACTACGACTGGCCTGGGTATGCCTAAAAAAAACAAAAAAACACAAATTATATATAACAAAGGAGAAAGCGCCAGTGCAAAACTACAACACTGTCAATGATAAATCAGTTTGAACACAACATTACTAGGTTGATCAAAGTTTAATTCTCTTCGTATCGAAATCGGGGGGGGGGGGGGGCGGTATACGAGCATTATAATCGAATAATTAGTCTCCTTTTCACTGTATAATGGAAATCACATTGGAAGTATTTTTTTCCGGAGGCTCGTGATAGAGTCGGTTGTTTATTGTTTGATGGCTATCAAGGGCAAAAGCCAAAAAAACCCCCATTCTACCTAACAAACTATAAACATCACTTTGTCAGGATTCGCGAATCGGTCTGTCGTTCCAAAATCTGTCGGAATCCAAAATTGATCGCACATTTTGACAAAAATTGTCTGCACTTCAAATCGAGGCTAACACTTCAAAAATTCGATTGAGAGCCGCTCTTTAAAATGATGTATTTTAAAAGCGTACAAAATATTAAACATATGTAATACAGACACTACAACAGACACGACGAGTATGCGGTGCTTCTTTCGATGAGTATAAGTAGGATAAATAGTTTTAAATGTTTTCCAAAAGATATAAAAAGTTACGAAATGGTGCAGAGATAACATTCTGGTTTTCAGATTAAAATTATTGAAAAGCCAGGGGAGGTGACTCATGATTGGAGTGGTAAAAATAGACCGCGTGTCACAAACTATTGGCGATTTCAAAAAAAAAGGCGCTTTGGTACATTTTCAACATTACACAATTTGAACAGACAGAAGTGCAAAACACATAAGTAAAAAAAAAGAAAGTTAGGAAGAGGCTCTGTGAAGAGAAGCAACATCGAAAAACATGGTTCTAGTGATTCGAATAAAACATAGATTGTCAAACAAGTTTGAGACATCAGAAATCTTCTGTTCTGAGAATACTCGGAATTAGGCACTGACTAGCATTCTCCTGTTCCGAGCATAGGCCTACTCGAAATTCGTCGGGAATGAGTTAATCTTTTGTTTGCATTTTAAACATCCATGGTGTTTGGTGCAACAAATTAATAACTGACTATATCAGCTACGCTTTAAGAAAAGGGAACCATTCCTGAAAATTTGGGGGGAAAAATAAATAACAAATTCATAGTACCCTTTTGCAAACATTTTTTTTCTGGAAAATTAAACGTGGCATGAACACGATTATATAATTGTCATGCTGATCAAACTATCACTGACGGGAGATGCTGAGGGGTCGGGGGTGTCGAACTCCGGGTCGTAATCGTTGCTGAGGGGAGAGATGGAGACGGTGACGGTGGAGGTGGCCTTCAGGGCGGTGCCGCCCCCTGGGGACCCTTGGTCGGACACCTGCCATGTGCATGTGATGCAAACAAACAAACTGACATTACTTTCATTACGGCCGCCTTCATATTGGATGCTAGGGTGTCCCTCTGACGTACGAGAAGAAGAAGAAGAATAAGAAGAAGAAGAGACAACAACAACAAGAACGAGATTAGAAGAACAAGAACAAGAAGAAGAACAAGAAGAAGAAGAATAAGAATAAGAACAAGAACAAGGACAAGGGGAAGAAGAAGAAGAAGAACATA
Source organism: Phymorhynchus buccinoides (assembly GCA_017654935.2). Taxonomy (NCBI): domain Eukaryota; kingdom Metazoa; phylum Mollusca; class Gastropoda; order Neogastropoda; family Raphitomidae; genus Phymorhynchus; species Phymorhynchus buccinoides. The sequence continues at coordinate 4,850,914 of JAGGCT020004036.1, forward strand.
AAGAAGAATGAAGGAGAAGAAGAAGAAGAAGTAAGAAGAAAAAGAAGAAGAAGATAGAAGAACAAAGATTTAAAATAATTATAAGAAGAAGATACGAGACAAGAACCAGAGAAGAAAGAACAAGGAAGAAGAACTAACAAGAAAGAAGAAATGAAGAAGAATGATGACACAAGAACCATGCAAGAAAAAGAAGAACACGTAAGAAGCAAGAAGGACAGAGAACAGAAAACAAGATAGAACAGAACAAAGACGAACAAGTAGAACAAGAAGGAAGAAGAATTTCATATCAATTTCACATAGACGGACTGACACACACTCAACCAAAATTAGAAGCTAAGAATTGTACATTGGACTCTACTTATATCTTTCTTTAGGGGATCTTTTTCACTTTTTTTTTGAAGGATTGGTGTCTATCAGTCTCGTGGAGCAGTTTCACTGTGATCAATATAATTTATGAGCGTGCTGGTGGCGGCCATGCTAGTCTGTTTTCTTTGTTTTAAAGACGCCGTGTGAGCTTAAACAAATAATAATTAAGAGGGCCCAACATAGTTCGTCTTTATCTGAAGAGAATCTATGTAATAGTTTTCAAGAAGAAGGGGGGAAAAGGGCAGGAGAATGACCCCAGTAAGCACAGAGAACGAGTAGATATGACAGAAAGCAAAGGTACGACAAGTGTCAAAGAGAGTGGGAGATTAGGGGAAGTTACAAGCCCAGACTTCCAGAAGGTGGCGAAACTATTTGAATTGAAAGATATCCCCTACCTCCCAGTATCCCCACCAGGTGTGCATGTGTGTGTGTGTGTGTGTGTGGGTGGGGGGTGGGGGGGGGGTGGGTTCTTGGAGGGGGCGAGGCTGCCCAGTCTCCCATTATGGGAGGCACGATGCATCCACCCACTTCCCTAACATTTTCAGACCGTACAGTCCAGACAATGCAGATCACACAAGCCTAACCAGCATTCCCACGCACGACGGGCGCGCGTGCGCAACCACATTAGCCAACTTAAAAATGAGAATCAACAATTCTTTTTTTGTTTTTGTTCTTATTCTCTGGGGACACTTACCCACAATTATTCCACTGTTAAATTCTGTTTTGTGAAGATTTTTTAAATCCGCTTGTTTGCTCGATTTCCTAACATTTTTGTTTCCTTACCGCTTTTTCACCGCCAATGTCGCATTTTTTTTATGCCCACACTGGTTTACCTACCCATGTCACTAAAGGCATCAATCAGGGCCTGTTATCTGAGACCCTGTTCTCCTTCATTTTGGGAGGTAGGGATAGGCGTAGTGTTCTACATGTCACAGAGGATTCCCATATATTGCGGATCAATATTATTTTCTCTTCTTGCCCGGTTTCTGTTTAAATGGAATAGTTGGTTGAAAATATAATAGCTGGCGGTAAAAAGGGTCACCTCAATCCTTTTCGTTCTTTCTTTTATTTGGGGGGGGAGGCATAGACCTATTTTTTCTCGCCCTGCCTCCCCTCCCCCTCCCCCTCCCCCCTTTCGCCCCTCCCCCCGCCCCTCCCTCCCCTGCCCTCCCCCTCCCCCTTCCATTTATGTAATTACTTTTTGGTACCGTCATTCGTCTAGTACAGGTGCGCATAATCATATCAAGTCATTTTAAACTTGTTGGCCTTTGTTTTTGCTTTGTTTTGTTTGTTTGTTGTGTTTTAGTGTTACACTCATCATCACCTTACTGGTTATGATCCAGTCCAACGTTTTTTATATATCCCTTCTTTTGAAGGCGCAGCGCTTGCGGACACGTTCTCGCTCCGGGGGGGGGGGGGGGGGGGGTGGGGGGGGGGGGCGGGGGGGGGGGGGGGGGAGGAGGGAGCAGCCCGATTTCCACATAAGAGCTAGGTCTAATGTGAGTAAACTGTGGCTACATACCGAATATTTGTGTTGGGGTGTTTGGGGATGGCCGGCGTGAACTTTTTTATTTTTTTGCTTTAAATTGTTAAATTGTTGCTAAATTATTTTATTATTATTATTAATTATTATTATTATTATGCTTCTTAAAAAAAAAGTAATTTTTTTTTTTCCTTCAAATATGTTTTTTTCTACTTTATATTTATTTATCTTTTAATTCTCAACGTATTTGTAATGCGCTCTGAGGATTTAATTTTTTTCTATAAACTTTATTATTATTATTAATTATTAATTATTATTATTATTATATCATCATCTCATCATCATCATCATTATTATTATTATTATTATTATTATTATTATTATATTATTATTATTATTATACTAACTCACAAGAAATCCCTTTTATTTACCGTGACAGTTGAGAACCTATTGGTAGTCCTCCTCCGCCGAGGTCGTCGAAAAACATTAAATGGCGTCCGTTGAGGGGGAGCTCCAGGAGACCACTGGTGGGGTCGTGAAAACGAATCCTTGGTGGTCGGTGTCCCCTGCAGCGGATCTGTAGCAGCAGGTCACCGCCCGTCAGGGTCTCGTCCGTTGCGTCCAGCTAAACAGTACCAAACACACTCATAGTGCACTCTTCGTTTCTTTCTCCCAGAAACTTCCTAAAGTCCCTAAGCGGTCTTGAAAATCGTCGAACCGCGAGAGATACACCTCATGTGCACTCTTCTTCTTCTTCCCCAGAACCTTCTTAAAGTTCCTCTGAGGCGGGTACCTTTGAAATCTTCGGGTAGAGAGGGCGTTAGCTTTAGTTTCGTTGGCACCAACGATTGCATTCTCCATCCCTGACCATTGACCCCTTAATAACATCCACTCTTTCCGTCATTCAATAAAAGAAACTTAAACCCCACTTCTTCAGGAAAGACTTTCTGCTCTGTAAAAGTCTATTGGTCCTTTTCCCCGCTGTTGTCTTACCAGCTCACTTGACGTTGAGTGGGAGGGGTCAATGCGTGCGCGGTGTTTGTCTGGGGTGGGAGTGGGGAGTAGTAGGGTTGTGGGGGGGGGGGGGGGGTGGGCGTGGGTGGGGTGGGGGTGGAGGGTGTTGGGGTGGGGGTGGGATTGGGGGGGGTGAGTTGAAGGGGAGGTAGGTTGTTAGTGTGTTGTGCTATGGATTAGATGCAATGCATTCCTCTAATGTATTAATTTTCATAGAGATGTTATGGTGAGGATAGGTTGAACCAGTCTGTTAGAAAATGCCTTGTGAGCGATGGTGAGTGAAAAAGCGCATTGCGTGGAGTTGCTTGCAAGAGTATGCGCTATATAACCATTATTAACTATTTTTATTATGATTATTTTATGTTTTTAATTTAGATGTATGGCCGTCCAGTCGTTTCCGACCCGTGACCTGCCAGATATAGAGCTGAAAAGGGGGTTTTGGGCAGACGCTAGCTGGCGAGGGCTGTGCCTACAAATTGTTTAAACCATAGAGGAGATGCTTTGCCCTGGTACAATCCCTCACTCTCTCGGCCAAGGAGAATAGAACATTTGCCACGTGAGGACGATCTTGAATGCACTGAGTTGAATTTAGAGAGCGTTGAATATAAGAAAGCTCAGCGTAACTCGGGCCGGAACGAGTGCGGGCAAATTGGTAGTCTAGGTATAGAGACAACACACTCGTGGCAAATGCCCTACTGGGGTCGAGATTTTGTGGCGTTGGGGAAGGGTCCCCAAAGGCCAGCCCATCCCTTTGCTGGCAGCACAAGTGCCAGTGCCAAGGGGCGCCCTCGGCTTCCACAAGAGTTAAAAGTAAAAACTGTACCCGCTTTCAATGGATTGTAGAAATCATGTATTGTACAAGGACGCTCTCGTGTTACTGTTGGCCCATGACACAGTTTAATAATGTCACCCAAGATAAAAAGCCTTTTGAGCAAAGGCCACAGAAAACATAAAAAATGCAGAACTGTTTCTAGAAGTGGGCTTAGTGTGTTTTCTAGTGGACCTCTTTCCTTTCGTTTTTTTGAAATACCTCTTCTCAATACATTTTTTTTAATAAATAAGCCACAGTCATATGGGCGTACATAAAAAAAAAAAAAAGGGGGTGGGTGCGTATTGCAGTGGTGCATGAGTGTAGTGTATTGTGTGTGTGTGTTGTGTTGTGTGTGTGGGGGGGGGTGTGTGTGTGTGTGTGTTGTGTGCGTGTGGTGTGTGTGTGTGCTGCGTGTGCGTGCGTCGTGTGTGTGTGTGTGTGTGTGTGTGTGCGTGCGTTGGCGTGTGCGTGGCGGGTATGAGTGTGTGTATGTGTGTGTGTGTGCGTGTGTGCGTGTGTGTGACGTGGTGTGTGTGTGTTGTGTGTGTGTGTGTGTGCGTGTGCGTGTGCGTGCGTGCGTGGATGCGTGCGTGCGTGTGTGTGTGTGTTTGTTTGTGTGTGGTATGTGTGTGTGTGCGTGTGCGTGTGCGTGTGTGTGTGTGTGCGTGTGTGTGTGTGTTGGTGTTGCGTGTGCTTGTGTTGCGTGTGCGTGTGCGTGCGTGTGCGTGCGTACGTGTGTGCATGTGTGTGTGTGCATGAATGTGCGTGCGTGCGTGTGTGGGTGCTCGTGGCATGTTGACGGTTTAGGTGTAAAACTGTGTTTAATGTGTGGTCTGTGTGGATTATGTAATGTGTATGGTGTGTGTGTGTGCCTGTGTGTGTGCCTCTGTGTGTGTGTGTGTGCGTGTGTGTACTGTGTGTGTGTGTGTGTGTGTGTGTGTGTGTGTGTGTGTGTTGTGACTCGCTACCACCACCACTATCATCAACATCATCACCACCACCACTCATCATCTTCACCTGCAGTCCAGCCCATGTCTGGTCCCTGGCGTCTTGTTCATCGATGGTGGCGCTGTAGGCGTTGGCGGAGAACTCAGGGGTGTTGTCGTTCTCGTCCTCGAGACTCAGCGTTAGTGAAGCCGCACTGACCTTCACAGAGTACATCAAAGATATTCTAAAAGGGTTAAGATGGACTACTTAAGAGCTCGGCAAACCGGACTGATAGAGTTATCGTTAGTGCGGACAGGTACACTATTCACAGTGGAGGCTATCAAAAACTCGGACTGGACTTGAAACGGAGAATTCACTGGCCTATCACGTGCAAAATGTGGTACTTTTAATAATAATAATCATAATAATAGTGAATCATTTATATAGCGCATTCCTCACCAATGTGGAGCTCTATGCGCTTAACACAACAAAAACTAAAAGCAAGAAATTCAACAACAAAAACCAAATAATCGCTCACGCACATGAAAATAGGCATACACATACACACCCCACCCACACCTACACGCACGTACCCCGGCCCATACACACCACACACCCACACACACACACACACAACACACACACACGCACGCACGCACGCACGCACACACATCACGCACGACTGCACACGCACACACACACACACACACACACACACACACACCACACACACACCGTTTATACCATCACCACCCACTCACATTCCGTCACCTCACCCAAAAAACACAATACAAAATACATACAGTATTAAAAAGGGGACATAACCAGTGTTTCTGTCCTCCCTACTCATTATAGGGAAAAGAGACCGATGCTTATCTTCCCCTATACAGTCTTTGGTAACACAACGTTAGTGACTAAAATATGGTGATGATGAGGAGGAGGAGGAGCAGGAAGAGGAGCAGGAGGAGGAGGAGAAGCATGACAAGAATAAGAGGAGGAGAAAGAAAGAAAAAAAGAAAGAAAAATGAGGAGGAAAATAATAATAATAATAACAACAACAACAACAACAACACACCACAAACAACAACAACAACACAACAACAACAAACATAGAAGAAAGAAAGAAAGCACTAAGTAGAAGGAGGAGGCAGGTAGGTGATGAAGAGAAGAAGAAGAAGAGAAAAGAAGAAGAAGAGAGAAGAAAGATAAGAAGAAATAAGAAGAAGAAGAAGAAAAAAAAAAAAAAAGAATAAGAAGAAGAAGAAGAAAGAAAGAAGAAGAAGAATGAAGAAGAAGGAAAATACGAATTAAGAAGAAGAAGAATAAGAAGAAGAAGAAGAAGCAAAGGAAGAAGAAGAAGAATAAGAAGAAGAAGAAGAAGAAAAGATAAGAAGAAGAAGAAGAAGAAGAAAAGAATAAGAAGAGGAAGTAGAAGACGAAATTGGGAAGAAAGAAGAAGGGAGGCGACGCAGAAGAACATGGAAGAGGGAAAAGAACAGGAAAATGAGAAGGAAGAGGACGAAAAAAGGGGAGAAGGAGATAAGTAAGACGAGAGAGAGAGAAAAAAGGGGGAAGGGGACAAGGATGACCTTAATGATGATCATAAAAAGGAGGAGAAGGAAAGAAAGGAGGATGACGAGGTCGACAATTTAGACAATGACGACGACGATGGTAATGATGATGATGACTAATGATGATGGTGATGATGATGATAAACATGATGATGATGATGATGACTACGACGACGACGACGATGACGACGCCCGAAGAAGAATGGAAGAATCAAGACTAGAAGAAGAATATAGGATGAACTACGACGACGATGATGATGATGATGACGACGACAACGACTACGACTACGACGACGACAACGACGACGATGACGATGACGACGATGATGATGACGACGACGACAACAAGGACGACGACAACGACGACGATGACGACGACGATGATGATGACGACGACGACGACAACAAGGACGACGACGATGATAATGATTATGATGATGACGACGATGACGATAACGACGACGATGATGATGATGATGAAGACGACGATGATGACGACGACGACCGTCTCAAACCAAGCACTTACTGCGCCGTGTCCCCGCTGTCTGTCGCCTTGACCACGAACTCATAAAAGTCGATTCCCCCGTCAAAGTCCAGCTCCGTCATGGTCACCACCACACCACTGTCCGGGTCCACGTGCACGATATCAGTCTCCGAGTCCCCGTCCGCTAGAGTGCAAGAGTACCGAATGAAAAATGGTGTTTTACGTCCTCTCGGTCACAGACACATGTGGGACATTTGTAGATACAAAGAAGGTGGGAACAATACTGGAGGCAATGCCCGGAGGCAGTGCAACACCTGTAAAGTCCCGATTTTTTAACAATACAGATAGATATGTAGCAGTAACCACGCCTCGGTTAAACCTCATCGGCTATGGCACCGCCAGATGATTGATGATCAAGGAGTGCAAGAGTACCGAATCAAGCTTTAATTAAGTACAATGCAGACTCGATGCGAACACACGAGTATAACATAATTGAACAAAGGGTGAATACTCTCTTTCTAATTAACTCCCCTCCACCAAAGTTGATTACGATACCAATTTCGTTATATCCTCTCTTGGCCTCACTCTTTCATTCTTCGTGTACAACATGGTTTTGAAATATGAGGCTAAGACAGTACGAGAGAGGATATAGTGAAATGAATAAGGGGAAGGAACTTCTCGCAATTAACTCCCTTTTACCAAAGTTATTTATGGCACCTAGTCGCCTAGCAAAGTGAAAGCAGTTGCCACAACACAGAGCCAAGTTCATCCTCTTGTTCATTTCACTAGTAGAGTTTTTGATAAATCATAGGCGTACTATGAAATAAGGACCTTAACGATGCTGCCCACTTGACAATGTAGGCTACAGTAGGTTTTTGTTTTTCTGATGTGATTCTTCATCGTGCTTCTGACTAACTTCCCCCCCCCCCCCCCTCTCTCTCTCTCTCTCTCTATCTCTCTCTCTCTCTCTCTCTCTCCGATTTGAAAAAGCGACATGTTTTACAAAAGTTGTAAACATTTTTACCTGGATTTTGAAAAATAAATTTAAACCATATCAAAAGTATAAAATAATGCTTTAAATAATATTACCTGGGGATCATTCAGTTAGTTTATAATGATCATCCTTTATTTCACATCTCCCCAATTTGCGAAATAACGCAACAAAACACAAGGTGATCTTTACTAATTTGTGTGTGTGTGACTAATTAGTAAGTCATTAAGTCATAAGTTTCTTTATTGTCCATTGGCATTGTACAACTCACAGGGAAACTTGTCAGTTCCACCGTGTAAAAAAATAAGATAGTGGAAGACAGAATGAATGAAAAATAGTGTTTTACGTCCTCTCTGTCTGGAACTGGACACATATGGGACATTTGTAGATATAAAGATGGTGGGAACGATCCTTGAGGCAATGCCCGGTGGCAGTGCAACTCCAGTAAAGTCCCGATTTTTTTTTAACAATATAGATAGGTGTAGCGGTAACCACGCCTCGGTTAAACCTCATCGGCTATGGTACCGCCACTGTCACCTCGTTCTTCAGGGTATGGTGGAAGACACGAATGGGCTAGAATTGTGCATTGTCAAGCAACAAGCGTGA
>JAGGCT020004036.1:4863442-4878442 GCA_017654935.2 Phymorhynchus buccinoides
TGTCTCTCAAGCTGGCTCGATTCCTGTGTCACATAGTTTTGTCCTCATCTGTGTCTCACAAAGTTTGTCTCGATACCTGTGTCACAAGTTTGTCTTAATCCTGTGTCAGCAAAGTTTGTCTCACTTCCTCGTGTCACAAAGTTTTGTTTTTAATACGGGCTCAAAAAGGTTTTTCTCAATCCTGTCTTCAGCAAAGGGGTCTCAATCCTGTGTCACAAGTTTTGTTTCATCCTCTGGTCACATAAGTTTTTTCTCTGACTCCTGTCTCACAAGTATTTCCTCAATCCTTCTCAAAGGTTTGTCTAACTCTGTCTCACAAAGGTTTTTCCTCACATCTGTCTCACAAAGGTATTTTCCAATCCTGTCTCCAAGAGGGTTCTTATTCTAAATCGCTGTCTCACAAAGGTTTTTTCTCATTCTGTCCTCACAAAGTATATTTCTCAATCCTGTTCTCACAATAGGTTTTCTAAATCCTGTCTCCACAAAGGTTTTTCTATTCTGTCTCACAAAGTATTTCTCAATCCTGGTCACAAGGTATTTCTAAATCCTCGTCTTCAACAAAGTTTTCTCCTGTCTCACACGGAGGTGGGTCTCATCCTGTCTCACAAAGGTTTTCTAAATCCCTTCTTCACAGATTTTTTGTATACTGTCTCAAAGTTTTGTTTCTCATCCTGTCTCCGTGTGTGTGTGTGTGTTCTTCATCAAGTCTGGTCACAAGTTTTTCGCATCAATCTCTGTCACAAAGGTTGTTCTCGAATCCTGTGTACAAATGTTTTCTCATCCTGTGTCACAAAGTTTTTGTCTCAAGTCCTGGTGTCACCAACGTCTTTCTCACACACTCCCTGTCTCAAAGTTTTTTCTCAATCCTGTTCACAAAGTTCGTTCTCAAAACTCTTTTCAAAGGTTTTCTCATCCTCCTGTCCAATAGGTGTTTCGCAATCCTCTGTCCAAATTTGTTCTCAATCCTGTGTGCTGCGAAGTTTGTTCTCAATCCCTGTGTCACAAGTTTTGTCCTCAATCCTGTGTCCAACGTTTCTTTATCTCAGTCCTGTCTCAAGTTTTTCTCATCTGTGTCACAAAGTGCTTTCTCAATCCTGTGTCAAAGTTATAGCGCAGCTGTGTCTGTCGCACCTAAGGTTTTGTTTCAATACTATCTCAAGTTTTTTTCAATCCTGTCGTACAAGTGGTCTCAATACTGGATGAGCCTGAATATCAATCCAGTCAAATCGTCCTCCAACTACGAGATGAGGTTAAACGATTCAATGAACATTAATAACTTTTCAAGGTCATAACCGATAGCGCGATCATAGCAGACAACAGGTGCGCGAGTTTGTTGCCGTTAAGGAGACGGGCGAATTCATCAAGTTTGGCTGCAACACAAACAAGGTGTATCGAGCTAGTTATCCCGTCACAGATGGCTCAAGATGTGAAATAGCGAGGTCTGGCACAGGTGCAAAAAAACTTGTGACGTCGCCAGCATTACGAAGTTTTTGAAAGCCCGGTCAGGCCGAGCACGTCACTGATGGGCCTCAAATGGCGAACGCAACGGACGGCGATCGGTTGACCAGAGGGACGGCTTGAATGTCGGAACCTGGGCCGGTATGCCACGGTGAGATGCAGAACTTGACATATGCTACGTAGACGCTTCAATGTCCTATAGAAGGATGAATAGGACTTGTTCTAATTAGCATGATCTAGTCTCATACTATCCACGTGCTACAGGCCCTGTCCTGGAAGCCTGGAATGGGGTACATAAGCTGTCAGACCCGGTTGGAACTCACCCCTGTGCACATGCCTCCGTCACGGTTTATCCATATTTTGTTTACGGAAATGTATGATGTGGCAGGGGTTCCAAAATACGGAAAACAGGTGCATTTTCGGGAAAATCATAAAAACAATCACCAACAAAAATACGATGCCGTCTGGTGATTTAGCGTATGCGAGAGAGAGAGAGCGAGGCGGAAAGGCAATACCGAAACATTGAGCGGGGGGTCATCCCGAAGTTTTCCTGAGCGGTTTTCAACCCAGCGTCTGTCACCAAGGTCAGTCCAAAATGGCACCGGCTACGCGCCGTGGCAGCGTCAAGCGTCGAATGCGCGAATTCAAGGAAGATGGAGCGGACGAGAAGAAAAAAAATTTGGGGTTTTGGTTGTTTTTTTTTCCTAAATCATGCTCATGTTACTGTTTTTGAGGGTGAGTGTTTCCTGAAAAGCAAATTGGGGTAGGCAATGTCTGCCTGTGTCACACAGGTTGTATAGGTTGCGTTTGTGTGGTTGCAGCAGTTCCCCGCCGCGTTCGCCCCCAGGAGGACCAAGTGTGGACGCTATTGGTAGGAGGTGATAGTCTCAGGCCTGCCCTTTGTCTACATCGCGTGATGGACTACACAGCCCCTCTACACTGTGTTATGTACCCCAACAGGTCAGTGCTCTGTGTGTGTGTGTGTTGCATGTGTGTGTGCGTGTGGTGTGTGTGTGTGTCTTTGTGTGTGTGTGCAGGTGTTTGTATCAATGTACCCTCGCATATATAGGTATATCTGTTCTAATGCATGAACTGCCTTCAGTCATTCTCTGCCTGCCCAGTGTCATACTATGGGTGTGTGTGATGTTCATTGAGGATGTCATAGCTTTTGAAGTCATAGCCCTGGAAGGATGGGTTTTGTGCGTACTAGACAAGTCTGAAAGATATATCACTAGAGCATTTTCTCAGATTGAGTCTAACAGTCTCTTTTAAATTTATGAGAAGAACATCAATGTTTTTGGCAGTTTTCCCTGGGGCCTGAAGAGAATACAAATACAGTCATTAGTGAGTCTCATTGCAATCATGATCAGTGCCCGTGATCGTCTGTAGATTGTTTATGCACTGTGTTGTTTCCTGTCGTGGGTATGGCGGTGATAAGACATGACTCTGCGTCATTGCGGCATTCGACGACCGTCACGGTCACTGTGTGGTTCCCCTGTCGTAGGTACTGGCTGGTGAAGACTGACTCTCTGTGATATGTAGCATTCGACCGTCACGTGGCACTGGTGTGGTTTCCTGTCATAGGTACTTGCGGCCGGTATAGTATGACGGCTCTTCGGCAAAACGAAAGTACACGATGCACTGTGTTGTTTCCTGTTCCGTAGTACTGCCTGAATAGATGATGCTCTGCAGCAAAACGATCGTCTTATTTCACTGTGTGTTTCCTGTCATAGTTACTTGGCTGTATAGACGGACGCTCTGCGGCAAAACACCGTCACATGTCACTGTGTGGGTTTTCCTGTCGTAGGTACGGGGGCCATGATAGATGACGCTCTGGCGCCGATGGCAGCATTCGACCGCCACGTGTCAGGTTCGCACTGTTGGCGAGTCGTTGGAAGCACACCAAAAGACATGTACGCCTACCTGTCCTCTCTACAGATGCTGGCTGCACACACACTACCCAGGATGAACGTTTTGAAGTTAAATTGTTTGTGCGTGTGTTTGTGTATGTGTGCTGTGTGTGGTCAGAAAGCCATGTCTACCTACCTGTGCCTTTCGCAGACTGCGCCACGGGTTCACACCCTAGCCAGTATAAACTTGAAGTAAGTGTTGGGTGTTGCAAAACTCTTGTTTGTGCGTGGCTGCGTGCTATGCATTTTTGTGGTGAGTGTGTGTGTGTGTCAGACAGACAGTACGCCTACCTTCGCTGGTTCGCACACACACCCCCCAGGATACAACGTTGAAGTGGTAAAGTGTGATCGTGTGGTTTGTTTGTGGTAGCATGCGCGCATGTGTGTGTGTGTGTATTGTGTGTCAGAAAGAAATTGTAGGCTACGTGCTGGCCACACACGCACTACCCGCAGGGAACGTCTGAATGTGGGTGAAGTTTCTGTGTTTGTGTTTCGTGTGCGTCGCGCGCATGTGTGTGTGGTCGTGTGTGTGTCAGAAAGACATGTACACCTACCTGTGCTGCTTCGCACACTACCTCCCCCAGAGTGAACGTTGAAGTGGTAAGTTTGTCTGTGTGTGTGTGTGTGCATGTGTTTGTGTCCGTGTGTGTGTGTGTGTGTGTGTGTGTGGTGCATGCGCCATGTGATGTGTGAGTGTGTGTGGTGTGTCAGAAGAGCATGTACACCTACCTGTGCTGCTTCACAACACACTCCCCCAGATGAACGTTGAGGGTAATGTGTGTGTGTGTACTGTGTGTACCTGTGTGAGAAAGACATGTACGCCTAAGTTGCCCGGTCTTGTTATACTGGGGCACTGAACGCACAAGACAAAGACCATGGATTGTGTCAAAGCACAAATTGGCGCTTTCGGGCTGTCGCCTTTTGTCCCGGCACTCGTGGGCACTTTATGTTTAAGCTTCGTAGAAAACGTTTGTGGGGTTTTAGTACTGTTGTTGGTGCTAGGGGGGCTTGGTTGTCCGTCATGCTCGATCTATAACTGATAAAGGCATGCTTGGGTCCTAGATTATCACATATCAATAGCTCTATTATAACGCGTTACATGTCGGCGATCAGGATTTCTTCTATTTTATGGTTAGTTATGTGAGCTCTGAGTATAATGTCGTTCCTCCTCCGCTCTATAAAGGCTAAGCAAACTCTCAGATATTGGTTTCTGGTCGCAGGCGGATTTCCGCTCACTTTCCACTAGAAGCTTAGCGGTTCTGGCCGCTTAAGTCATTTCGGATGAAAGCGCCAAAAACATGAGGGCCGTGTCATGTGTGCCCATCGAATGGCACTTTGCTCAGCAGGTTGAGAGTAATACGTGGCATGGGCAGCAAAAAAAGTTGTCATATTGGTGCTAAAATGGCTACCGGCCGTCTACACTTACAAATAAGGCCACCAAAAGAAACTACATGCCCCCCCCAAAGTCTTTGACTATGAAAGTAATACCGTTCTCTCTCTTCTGCATTCCCAGTGTCGTCATATGGCCATAATGATGTAAGTACGTTTTTCAGTTTTGCAGCTGGTCTGCCCGCTGCATATCAGCCCGAGCTACCCCCCTCCAATTTCAGATAGGGATGCTCGAAGGAGAAAACTTATTTGGAAGTTTTATTTTTAAAAGTTGGCGATGAGGATGGGCTCTATATAATTCAGAAATAATGATGGTGAGAGTGAACAGTGAGCAATGTGGAAAAGGGGCAGATCAAAGATTAGCAGGAAGGTCCAAGGCACAGAACTTCCTAGAGGATGGGGGGACTATTTGTACGAAAGCCACCCGGTATCGCCACTGGTGGAAAATTATATTACTAATGAGGTCATGGCCTGTCGATGTTTTTGCATCTCTCGTCCCTTAACGGGCTGTATAACCATGTGGCTGTCATTTGTAGGGCTAGGAAAAAAGAAAAAAAAAGAACACTGTTTGTACGTGGCCGGTGTAATGTGCTGTCTTTGAAGGGCGTGAGTGTTAACTGTTTGAGTGCTCGGTGGTATTTGCTGTCTTTGAGGCAGTAAACTGTTTGAAGTGCCGGTTATGTGCTGTGCTTTGAACAAGAAAACTTTTTGAAGGTGCTCAAGTGTATGTGCTGTCTTTGTAGGGCAGGAAACTGTTTGATAGTGGGCGCGGTGTATGTGGCTGTCTTTGAAGCTTAGAAACTGTTTTGAGTGCGCGTGTATTGTGGCTGTCTTTGGAACATAAACTGTGCTTTTTGTAAGTGCGTTGTATGTGCTGTCTTGAGCTATGAAAAAAACTGGTTTGAAGTAGCTCGGTGTTGATGTGGGCTGTTCTTTGAAGCAGAAGACTGTTGAGATTGCGTGTATATGTGCTGTTTGAAGCATAAACTGTTTGAGTCCAGTGTATATGTGGGCTGTCTTTGACAGAACTCTTTGAAGTGTTCCGGTGTATGTGGCTGATCTTGGCAGGAAACTGTTTGAAGTGGCCGGTGTATTGGGCTTCTTTTGAACAGACACTGTTTGAGAGTGCCCTGGTGGTATGTGCTGTGGCTTTGAGGGGCGAGAACTGTTGTGAAGTGCCGGTGTGATGTGCTGTCTTTGAACAGAAACTGTTTGTAGTGCCGTGTGTATGTGGGCTGTCGTTTGAGGCTAGATAACTGTTTGAGTGCCGGTGTTTGTGGCTCGTGCCTTTGAACATGAAACTGTTTGAGAGTGCCGTGTAGTGTGTGTGGCTGTCTTTGTAAGCTTAGAAACTGTTGCAAGTGGCTTCGGTGTATGTGCTGTCTTTGAGGGCAGACAACTGTTTTGAATTGGCGGTGTATTGCTGTCTTGATAGCTAAAAAAAAAAAAAAAAAAAATAAAAATAAATAAAGAAAGAACGGTTTGAAGTGGTCGTGTATGGCTGTCCTGAACAGATAACTTGTTGATAGTGCCTGTGTTATGTGTCTGTCTTTGAACAGATAATCTTGTTTGATAAGTGGCTGCGGTGTATGTGCTGTACTTTGGACGGTAAACTGTTTGAAGATGGGCCGTGTATGTGTCTGTACCTTTGAAGCAGAAACTGTTTGAAGTGCGGTGTATGTGGCTGATCTTTGAGCTGAACTGTTTGAAGTGTCCGTGTATGTGCCTGTCTTTGAAGGCAGGTAAACTGTTGAAGTGCGCGGTGTATGTGCTGTGCTTTGAGTAGGGAATACTGTTTGAAGTTGGCCGGGGGTATTGTGCTGTCTTTGACAGAAACTGTTTGAAGTGCGCGGTGTATTGTGCTGTCTTTGAGCGAGAAACTGTTTGAGAGTGTTGCGGTGTTGTGGCTGTTTTGCCAGAACTGTTGAAGTGCCGGGTGTGATTGCTGTTCTTTGAACGTTAGTAAACTGTTTGAAGATGCCGGTGTATGTGTGTCTTTGACAGAAATCTGTTTGAAGTGCCGGTGAATTGGCTGTCTTTGAACAGGAACTGTTTGAAGTGCAGGTGTATTGTGTCTCGTCTCTGAACAGATAACTGTTTGAAGATCGTGCCTGGTGTATGTGCTGTCTTTGAACTAAAAAAAGAAACGTGTTGAAGTGCGGTGTATGTGCTGTCTTTGTAGCGAAACTGTTTGAAAGTGCCGGTGTTATGTGGCATGTCTTGACATAACTGTTTGTAAGTCTCGGTGTATGTGCTGTGCTTTGAGCTAATAACTGTTTGATTTTGGGGGGGGGGAGTTTTTGTGCCGTGTATGTGGGCTGTCTTTGAGGCATAAACTGTTTGAGTGGCCGGGTGTATGTGCTGTCTTTGACGGTAACGTTGAAGTGCCAGTGTGTACTGTGCTATGTCCGGCTGAACAGAAACTGTTGAAGTGCCCGTTGTAATGTGCTGTCTTTTGTAGCCGCAATAAACTGTTTGAAGTGCGGCGTGTTATGTGCTGTCTTTGCACTAGAACCTGTTTGAGTAGTGGCCGTGTATGTGCTGTCTTTGAGGCATAAACTGTTTGAAGTGACGCGGTGTATGTGCTGTCTTTGAAGGCAAAACTGTTGAAGTGCCGGGGTATGTGCTGTCTGTTGAGGCGAGAACTGTTTGATGCGCGCGTGTATGTGCTGTCTCTTGAAGGCAGAATACTGTTGAAGTGCCGGTGTATGTGCTGTATTTGACAAAGCTGTTGAAGTGCGGCGGTGTCTACTCGTAAGAGACGCCGTCGCAGGATCGCCTCGTTTTCTCAGGGTCACGCACAATCAAGACATGGTCAC
Source organism: Phymorhynchus buccinoides (assembly GCA_017654935.2). Taxonomy (NCBI): domain Eukaryota; kingdom Metazoa; phylum Mollusca; class Gastropoda; order Neogastropoda; family Raphitomidae; genus Phymorhynchus; species Phymorhynchus buccinoides. The sequence continues at coordinate 4,871,019 of JAGGCT020004036.1, forward strand.
ACGACCATCACGCCTTGCCTACTCATCTGGTGAGCTTATAAACTCGAATATACAGTAGAACGCATCCCTTATGAGATCCTCCGCATTATAGTCAGATAGTAGTAGTGATATAGGGTCTTGATATGGGTTTCTTCACAGCCTATTGTAGTGCCTACTGTCATTCTTCTATCTCTTTAATGGTTTTTTTTTGTAGTATTTGTATTGTGTTGGAAGAAAATTCCTATAGTTTCCCTATGCTGCAAATAAGGGTAAAGGTCAGATGTGCCACGCACGTCCCGCTGCATTTCTCGGGTATATTCTCTATTTCCGGCCCTCTTTTTTGCGCGTTTTTGCTTTGCTTACCAGTGCATAATAGCTGTATTTTATTACCTTTTTAGGCTAATACCTTTTTGGAATATCTAATCCGCATAATCCGCTAACGCGCCCTATGTCCATTTCTAGTATAGGACTCCGCGCCCCCCCCCGATGTATTGCTTAGTACTAAGCGAGCGCGCATTTGTCTACTAGTCGTGCTCATTCTCATGTTTCCCTGTCTTATAAAGGGAGGTAGGGTTAGGGATTAGGTTAGTATTTCGCAAAAGAGGTTATTAGCTTAAAAGTTAATATAATACAGCTTATTTTTGGGTGATAAAGGCAAACGGAATTGGCAATTAACGCGAGGAATGCAGGGGGGGTGGCACTGTAATGCCTTTACCAAATGAAAAAATATAGCTAATGGGCCAATATTTGTATTGGCATCGACTTCCTTATAAATGGCTTTCTTTTATTGCCAGTTAATAGATTTTGTAACAGTCCTTGTTAAACAGTGCAAAAATTGAACGACTGTTTAAGACTCCCTCCCTTTTAAGACCTATTTCTGTGAGACATTGCCCTCCTCTCTTTGTAAGTTCGTATTAAAATTAACCTTCCTCTTATGCAACTCGCCTCCATTTAGGACCTCCTTTGGATGATGTTTGTAAGGTGTCTATATTAAGGAGGTTCCACTGTACATTGATGAAATCAAGCAATAAGGAACTGACGGTGTGCAGGCGTTACCTGGAGACAGCAAAAGCTATGGTTCTAGTGTAATTCTACGCTGCTGTTTCCAGTTATGATGTAGAGTACTGATGAGTCTAGCGCCTTGGCTGGGTCATTAGTGTCGATAGTTCCGCCAACGCGCGCTAGCCCTTGTAATCGTTAGGGATGAGTATAAGAAATCATGTCATGGCTTGTGATAAATAATTTCAAATGAACGTTATTTATTTCTTCGCTGGGGAAGACTACCATTTTTTCACGAAGGACAACTTCATGGAGTTAGAAGGTAAGATTGTGAACGAGCTACTGGCATTGCACTGTAATAGTTTCTCTTTATTGGCACTTGGTGTGGGGTAAATGTTGCTATAAGTGTATTATGGAGTTAATAAATTGCAGTGCTGGTCCCATGATGCACTTGAGCCCTTTACGACGTTTACATGCCAGGATCAAGTTTGTCAGTCTTCAGGAAATCTCTATTTTGCTTGCTGAGACGCCACGCGTTTCAGTTACCAAAGACCAGAGTACGTTTACAGCATTGGGGGGTGTGGTTGGAAGCGAGAACTTTTAAACAGTAGCGCTGGTGATATTCTTAATCTTTTCGGGCAAGTATCGAACTGGATATCCCAAATTGACCGGCATATCTGCGTATATATCGCATTAAAGGGGTACTCAACCGATACGCTTCGGAGTACTGCTAGTATGGTATCCGTAGCAGACACGTGCCCGGAAAGTTTATCTTTCTCTCTGGCCGTTGTTGCAGGGACCGTCCAACTGTGTCCTGGGGACTGACATTCATGCAGCTTTACTAGGGGGCGTGGGTCTTGTGGTGAGGCAGCGCCACGGTCGCATGGCCAAGCCACAAAAACAAAAATACGAGGACACTGAGATCCCAAATCCAATGAAAGCATCCACGCAGGGGAACCTGGCGTCCGCCAGCTCTTTACACGTCTTCAAGCCGCGTACTGTTGACTCTCCCTTCGCCTCTAAACATCTCCTGCTTAAATTTCAGGGCCCAGGCTTGGAATCCCTGACTAGGCGCAAGGAAGGACTTTCAGGCTTTACGCTCTAGGCTCTGCCTTCTTAAAGAAAAAAAAAAAAAAAAAAAAAAAAAAAAAATAAAAAAATACAAAAAAAAAAAAAATAAAAAATTGTTGTAGTTGCATAAGAATAAGCGGCGTTAGCGAAATTTGGCTTAGAATTTTGGAGATTTTGCTTGTTTTGCAATTGTAGGAGGCAACTGAGGCGTATTCTTCTTCTTGCTGCGTTCCCGAGTCTCTATAAAGGTCCTTAATGGGTGAATGTTAGCGTATTGTCTCCGTTTTCAGTTTTCAGATGGTTTCGCCGCTGGCGTACAGCTGACACCTGTCTGATTTTCAGGAGCTCAAAGGAGAAACAATTATTTGGAAGATTGTTTGGGGTTTTTTAAAAAAAGGCAGGAGAATGGGGCCTTAGTGTAAGTGCATTTAGAAGATTGGAATGGATAGGTCAGATGAGCAGAACGCTAAGGAGAAAGGCAGTGCAAAGAGAGGTGTCAGATTAAGAGAGTTACAAGCGGCAGGAACTTTCTAAGAAGGTGGGTAGCTATTTTTTACGAAAGTACCGAGGCTCCGCATATTCGCGCATCGTGGGAGTCATCATAGCAAATTGTAATATTGTTTTTTTTTTCTGAGTGGCGTAAAGAAAATCCCCGCCCCGCCCCCAAAAAAAAAACAAGAAAAAAAAAAAGAAAAAAAAAACACCCCCCAAAACCGCGTGTAATGAATTTTGGCATATTGAGATTTTGTGGTGTTTTTTAGCAAGATGGAGCAACGATTCCTAGCATGGCACGGCGGAATAAGCAGAAATGAATTATTTTGGCTTAGATTTGATTTATGACATAAGTTGAAGTTTGACAATGTATCGAATTTGCAGAAATTGTGACTGATAGAAGACTCCAATTTGGTGCTTGCTGGTTTCTGTTGTATCTTGATTTTAAAAATCGTGCAAATAAACGAGCAGAAGAAATCGTTCAATAATTTTCTTATCATGTTGTGGGGATCTGTTGGGGAAAAGAGGATAATACATACAAATCAATTGTAACATGTCAGCTTAGCAGAAATTTGGTAATTTGGGTGTGTTGATTATTTTGTGCTTTGCTCAAAAACGATTTCTGAGGCGAACTTTGTAGGGGTGGTTTCTTTTGTTATCCCTGGAGCAATTGTTGTTAAGGAGAGTGTGGCATATATACTTGGTGTTGTATGCTAAAGTGACTTGTGAGCAAAAGCATTGCTATTGCTTTCAAGTCTTGCAACTCTAAACTTAGTAGTTTTGTCGCTTGCCTATCGAGCAATGATTGTGAGTGTCAAATTTGTGTAGATGCAGCATCTTTTGTATGGTTAGTGAGAGTATTTTTAATAGAGAATTATGTGTGTGGCAGAATGCTGAATAATTTTCATGTTTTGCTTCTTCGCCCAACTGATAATGCGTAAGCTTTTAGGCCTTAGCATCTTAATCCTATCATATACATTGTGGTGTACGACTTGTTTGTGATTGTGTGAGAACTTTATAGTGCAGCATTGTGGTGAAAGATTTGAGTGCTTTCTCGGTGAGGTCTGTTCCTTCTAGGTGACGCCGATCCTCTTACATTGGAAGGCGAACTCCTCTTTCCTCTCTCTTTCTGGCCAAGTTCTTCCCTTTCTCATTAGTCTTGCCTCAGAAAAGAACGCACTCTCTTCAAATCGTAGCTCTGCTTTCTGTTGCGTTTGGGAAGTTATTTTTTGTCCCTTTGTGCTCGTGTGTTTGTGTGTCAGTGTGTGGTTTGTGCGGTGCGTGTACGTGTGTGTGGTGTGGTGTGTGTGGTGGTGGTGTGTGTGTGTATTCTCTCATATTTTCGTAGCTTCTTTTTGGGGGTGGATGTGGTTATTCAGTTATTTGTTTGATTGATTTTAAGGGGGGCTTAGCGTTTGTATAAGAATTATAGCATAATTATATTAGATGCTGATTATTGATTATTATTTTTTTCATGGGCTTTCATGTCGTTGGCGCTGACTGGATATGCGTGTAGATTTTTAGTCTTGCCTAATCGGCTAGGGGATTTCGGGTGTGTTAGGCTGCTATAAGATTTGGTAATTTCTGCGTTACTTATTAAGTTATTATATTTGTAGGGTGCGAAAGGCTGAGTGTTTTTGCATGTTTGGCCTGACCCACATCTGAGATTACGTAAGATTTTTTATGGCAGTGTGCATATGATCTGTTGGTGATATTGTCATATGTGTGTACGCTTGTCTATCATGTTTTGTAATGTGTGAGACATTGTGTGGCAATTCTTGCTTCTTCGTCGCACCAGACCAGTTCCTGTCAGTTATGGAGGGCGGCAGATTACATGCTAGTGCCTGGCGTTATGGCGGGCCTGACTAAGAAAAGTTAAGGCGTGCCAGGGCAGAGGTCTAACTTGGCTGTCGGAAATCTTTTTGAAAAAAAAAAATGTTTCGGGGAATAAAAGCAGCATACATGGATGGACTCGTTATGTTAGAATATACGATGACTAGTAAAACATAGGGAAAAGGCAGAGTTCATAAAAGAGATGAGCATTATTTAGTAGTAGTTACAAGCGATCAGAACTTCCAGTAAGATGGGGGGTTAACTATTGATACAAATATACCGCACCTCCGCCTACACCCGCGGTATGGCCGCTTGGGGGGGAGGGGGGGTTATAGGGGGCTGTCGTGATAAGGGCTGATTTTAGTTTTTTTCGATTTCTTTCTTAGGTTCTCTCTAAATTGAGAAGTTCTGCAATGTTTTAAAGAAAAAAATGCCTGGCATTTTGAGAATAAGTTTTTTAATTAGTCTTTTTTGTCTGAAGATTAAGAAAGTTTCTCACCTGTGGGTTGCTGAATTGAGAAGTGTAGCGTTTCTTTTGGCTTGCCACAATTTCCTGTTGAGATGCCTGAGTGCGAAATGCTATAACAGAATTACTACACCTTAACAAAACAATCTAAACAAAGGCATACGTTTTTTTGGCTGATCATGTTGTGAAGCACTAAATTACTTATTATGACTGATATAGGATTTTTTGTTTTTCTGTCTTGTACTTTTCCTTTATCACTATCCACACTGGCCGATTACTGTTGTGGTTGTGTGCGTGGTATGGCGTGTTGCATGTTTAATAATGGTAGATACTCACACAATTTGTATGTAACTGAGGACTTCAGGATAATCACGACTTTAGATTACGGTAATATTTGCCATAGTCTAACTTCATAAATAAATAAAAAAAAAGTAAAAAAAAAAGACCTAAAACACAAGCGTGAATTGTTTTTGTGTGCGTCATGTTTGGATGATTTTGGAACTTGTGTTAAAGATGCGAGTTTTAGATTCTATTCATTGTATGATTAATAATAGTTGCCATGCATGCTACTAGTCTTTATTTGAGTGTACTAATATAAAATAACAAAATCTGTTCTTAAAATTATAGCGTTTTAAAGCTAGTCTCTGTTGTAAATGGGAGGGAATAAGCTGACTTAAAAAGCTTGATTTTGTGTGGCTAGTTCTGTTCAGTAGTAATATCTTGCACTCCCTGTTTCATAGCAGGCAATAGAAGAACTCTTTTTGTATTAATGATTAGTGTTGCTGCAACTATTTCCATTAATGAACTCATGGTTCAACATTCATAGTATTAGTTATTTGATGTTGCTCATTGTCTTAAGCGATCTAATAGGGCTTTCATTTACAGTTAATTAAGGAATGGCTGGAATGATATATAAGATATGTAATTGAGTGTATAGTGATTAATATCTATTGATTATTTGCATCAGTGTTAAAAAGACAAAACGCCGAAAGCCTAGTACTGCTTATAGTCGATGTTCATAGCATAGGTCTGGCTTAATACTTAGAGATGTCTGTCTTAAGAGGCTTATTAGGGGCTAGGGCAGTCTCGGCATGTTTTGTTTGTGATTCTTTTCTCATAGAAAATAGGCAATTTATCAGTATTATAGTCTATAAATATTATTGAAGTATGGTTGTTTTGTTAAAGGGCAGTAAGATTTAGTAGACTGATAGTAAAGGCCAAGGGAAAAGGCAGAGTCAAGGAGTGACAGATTATGGAGGGAAATACAAGTGCAGCAGAACTTCGCAGAAGTTGGGGCACTTATGTTGTATGAGAAGAAATAAATAGTATCGTCCCACAAGGGATGGGAGAGAGCTGTGGAGAGGCAGGGGTCATTCCTGCTTCCTCGTATGGAGGCGGCAAGGCATCCTAGGCGCAGCTGCCGCCGAGTCTTGAGGTCTTGTGATCTCTGATTAATTAAGACACAGTGGTGTTGCTCTGGGTGGGGTGGAAGACGCAGCATGAGAGGCGACACTCAACGAGCGCAGCTAATACTTCGATGGCTTAGAATCGGGTGGCCTATTTTTAGTACGGCTACTGAATCTGGCGCGACAAGAGGTAGAAGGAAGGGTTGCTGCAGCGGGCTGTGACGTAAAACTACGGTATTTTTTTTAATGAAAATCGGTTTAACGTCTGCAGTAAATGAAGGCAGCTCTCAGTCTGGAAGTCAGGTCTACGTATGAAGCATTAGTAGAACATATTAAAGATGGTCGGAAAAGTGATGCATGGAGGGTGCAGATTCTCAGGATGCAGTGCAGACACTCTAGGAGAAGTCGACGCAGATAATTTTCAACTAATACAATTTATTGTATTAAACCAACTGACGTTTTTATCCCGGGGCTCCTGCCTTTATCTCTGGCGGGGTGCTAAAGGGTCAAACCCCGCGCTGTGTCAGACTAAGCTAGAACCCAGGCTACATCACAATTTGTATGGCTTTGTATAGACTATGGGCGGGGTATTGGTTTAAACACGTTTTTTATTTGTGAGAATCTACATAGTAAAGCAGCAACATAAACAAATTGTAACGAGCACAAGCTTAAAGCTTAATACAAGGCGTCTCAACTAAGCACAAGTAGATGATACAATTTGGCTGCCTAGCAAGTAAATTAAGAGACCGGAACATAGGCTCAGTACATGATAATGAAAATGACTAGCATACAAGATAACCTTGGGCACGAAGCAAAGGGGCAAGCAACAAGAACAACAATAACATAGCAATTAAAAATTGAACTATGAGAATTGAGTCAGTTGAAGATGCGGAGGATTTGTCTTTTAGCATGGCAGAGCTGCTCTAGCAATAACATCATCAGTCTTAAAATCGCTCTGAGCGGAGGGCGTAGCTGGGGCCTCTATCGAGGAGTGGGCGGGTAATCAAACGGTGCACAGACGTAGTGTTGTTCGCATCGATCACCTCGCTGGTGCGATTTGTACCTATAATGGTGTTGTCTAAGTAGTCTTCGGCTGTGGGAATTGTATGCCGCTGGGGTGCTTAAGGCTAGGTACAACAACGATGACTCCTGGTCGGGTCTGCCTTTGAGTCATCAGC
>JAGGCT020004036.1:4885942-4890871 GCA_017654935.2 Phymorhynchus buccinoides
AATTTTTTTTTTTTTGTTTTTTTTTTTTTTTTTTTTACTTTTCTTTTTTTTTTTTTTTTTTTTCTTTTTTTCTTTTTTCTTTTTTTTGTTTTTTTTTTTGTTTTTTTTTGGAATATAAATTTTTTTTTTATTTTTTTTTTTCTTTTTTTCCTTGTTTTTTTTCTTTTTTTTTTTTTTTTTCCTTTTTTTTTTTTTTTTTTTCATTTTTTTGTAAACCCGGAAAAAATTTTTTTTTTTTTGGTTTTGTTTTTTTTTTTTTCTTTCTTTTTTTTTTTTTTTCCCAAATTTTACTTGGGTTTTTTTTTTTTTTTTTTTTTTTTTTTTGTTTCTTCAAAAAAATGTTTTTTTTTCTTTTTGTAATGTTTTTCTTCCTCCTTTTTTTTTTTTTTTTTTGTCTCTTGTTTTGTTTTTTTTTTAGTAAATTGAAATTTTTTGCTTTTCTTTTTCTCTTTTTTTTTTTTTTTTTTTTTTGCCTTTTTTTTTTTTTTATTTTTTTTCTTTTCTTTTTTTTTTTTGTTTTTCTTTTTTTTTTTGTTTTTTTTTTTTTTTTTTTTTTTCCTTTTTTTTTTTTTTTCTTTTTTTCTTGAACCTTTTTTTTTTCTTTTTGTTTTTTTTTGCTTTTTTGCCTTTTTTGTTGTTTTTTTTTTTCTTTGATTTTTCCCTTTTTTTTTGTGCCCTTTTTTTCTTTTTTCTTTTTTTTTTTTTTTTTTTTTTTTTCTTTTTTTTTTTTTTTTCTTTTCTTCCTTTTTTTTTCGTCTTTTTCCCTTTTTTTATCTTTTTTTTTTTCTTTCTTTTCTTAGCATTACTTTTTTTCTAAAAATGTGAACCTTTTTTTTGTTTTTTTTTCTAAAAAGCCGGGGTTTTTTTTGAAAAAAACACATTTTGCTTGGCTCCTTTTTTTTTTCGTTCTTTTTTTTCTTATTTTTTTTTTCTTTTTTTTTGGGCTTTTTTTCGTCTTTTTTTTTTTTCTGACTTTGGTTGTTTCCTGCGGCTTTTTTTTTTTTTGTTCTTTCCGCTTGAAATTCCCGATTTTTTTCTTTCTTTTTTTTTTTTGTCTTTTTTTTTTGCTTGAGGTTTTTTAGAATTTTTTTTTTTTGGGGAGAAGGCTAAGTATGCTTTTTTTTTTTAGTTTTTTTTTTTGATGACGGTGACCTATTTGAAGGAAAGTATATTAACTTTTTTTGGGACAAAACCATTGAATTTTTCTTTTTGGTTTTGTAAAGGAGTCTTTTGTTTTTTTTTTTTCTGCTCAAGTCTCATTATTTTTTTGCTTCTTGGGTTTTTTTTCCAGTTTTTTGATTATTGAAACAACTGTGTTTTTTTCCCCTTGGTTTTTTTTTCTTTTGGTTTTGAACTTTGTTTTTGCCTTGTTTCGCGATTTTTGTAATGGCTTGGTTTGGGAATTTCTATATGCTTTTTTCTAATGCTTTCATTGTTTTGGTTTTTTTAATTTTTATTTTTGTTAGTATCTTCTTTTGCGATTGAAGACCTTTCAAAAAATTTTTTTTTTCTTTTCCTTTTGTTTTGGTGTTGAAAATGATATTTTTTTGTTGGACACATTGGTCTAAAATTCTTTTTTTGGCTCAATTGTTTTGCATTTTTTTTATCGTATCTTTTTTAGCTTTTTTTTTTTTTTCCCCCAATCCACTTTTATTTCTTATTCTTTTAGAGCCGTTGTGCTTTTTTTTTTGTTTTTTTTGGGCCCTATTAACTTCTTTTTTCAAGCCCTGCTTTTTTCTTTGGGGGCGGGACAAAGAGCAGAATTCTTGTTAAGCTTGATATTTTTTTGGTTTGATTTTTTTTTGGTTTGCTGAAATGATTTATTGGTTTTTGTTTTTTTTTTTATTTTTAGGAAACCTGATCATTTTAATCTTTTTGTTTTTCAATTTTGAGGCATTTTTTTCATTTTTTTTTGTTGCTTTGCCTATTCTTTTTGTTTTATTTCTTGTTCCGAATTCAAACTCTATTTTTTTTCTTGGTTTTTTTCCTGTTTCAGGTTCGCTTTTTTGCTCATGGAGGTTTTTGTGTTGATCTCTTTTTAAAAAAAGTGTTAGGTTTAAATTTTTTCCCCCTTAGATCGAAGACTTTTTTTTCTTTTTTAACAAATTTTTTTTTTTTTTTTTTTTTTATGTATTTAAAATTTTTTTTTTTTTTTTTTTTTTTCTTTTTCTTTTTTTCGTTTGAAATTATTTTTTTCCTTTTTGATTTTCTATATGGGAACGTATCTGCCGATGATTGTCACTTTTGCCCCACGCAGTCCCAACTAGATTTTACTTTACACTATTACTTGATTGTTTTTTTGAATTTTTTTTCTGTCCTATTTTTTTTGTCTTTTCTTCTCCCCTATTTTTGGAATTGATTCTTGGTATTTTTTTGTTTGTGCTTTTTTTTGTACTTTTTTTTTTTCTTTTATTTTATCGTTTGAACTTTGTTTATTTCCATAGCTTCTTTATTCTCTTTTATTTTTTCTTCCCCCATAATTTTCCTTTTTTTGTCTTTTTTTTTCTTTCTCTTTTTTTTTTTTTTCTTTGATTTTTTTTTTTGCTTTTTGCGTTTTTTTTTTGTTTTCTTTTTTTTCTATGGTCTTTTTTTTTCCATTGGGTTTTAACTTTGTCACACACTTTTTTTTTTTTTTTTTTTTTTTTTTTTTCTTTTTTTTTTTTGTTTTTTTTTGTAATTTTTGTTTTTCAATACATTTTTTTTTCCCCTTCATTTTAATTCAGCTAATTGTCAAACATGAAGCATCTTCTTAGAATTTCAAGTTGGGTTTATGGAAATTTCTTCCAAATTCCGAAGCAGATTCTAGGGGTAAAATAACTTGTCTCCCCTCCTTGATGTCTAATTTACAGAAAAAAAAGATTACTTCTTTGCACTCTTTCTTGTCCTCTTATTAATTCTGTGTTGTTCGCCTAAAGGCACCGAAAAAAAAAAAAAAAATTTTTTTCTCCTCTGCTTCCTTTTTATTTTCTTGTCTCCTCTTCCTTTCTTTCACACCTCTCTTCTCTGATTTCCTTGCCGTCTCTCTCGCTTCCCTTTCACCCCTTTTTCTCTTGTGGTTTCCTTCCTGAATTCTCTTTATCACCCTTCTCCCTTTTTCTCTTCATTCTAATTTGTTCTTTTCGGCTTCTTGGCCCTCTTGCCCCTCCTCCTTCTAATCTTTCCTCTTTTTTTTGTTTTTCCCTGTCCCCCCTCACCCCCCCCTCTTACACCCCCTCCTCCTCCGTGCCCCTTGTTTCTCTCCTCCTGTGTGTTTCCTCTTTTGCCTTCGCTCTCTTTTCTTTCTATTCTTTCCCCTGTTTCTGTTCCTACTCTTTCTTCGATATTTCTCCTATCTGTGACTACCCTCCCCTTCCCATCCCGGCTAGTTTCAGTGGCTTTGGATGAGACGTGCCTGCGAGCCTTAACCTTCATATATTAACATAAAGAAGTGGTTCTATCCTAAATAGAAACTTAGAATTCTTCTTTGAGATAAACGCGTGATGTATTCTTTTTTGAAATAGGGTGGGGCATATGGTTGAAGTTCATTAGTTAAAATTGGTGGTTCAAAACTTGTATCAATATAGATTTCTTATCGAAAATAAACATTTTTTTTTTTTTCTATTGCGTAAATAAGTTACATACAGGACACGCAGATCAATAAAGCTTGGGGTTTCCTCTCTTATTTCCCGTGATCGACATGTTCTAGATTATAATTATCCGATTGGATCCGCGACATAGGGGGCAGAAGACAGAAATTACAAGTGAACGGCATCGTCTAATGAGCAATTGCCAAAGATGCGGCGCAAGTACGGCGAAGTGACGTTAAAGTGGATCATTGTCACTTCAATTTAGGGCATGGGTGGGTAAGCTGCTAAAAAAAAAGCCAAGGGATACAAAAAAAACGAAAAAGCATATTATTTTATTGCATGATGGACATAGACTGCTGAATTGAACGAGTTATATTAATTTAATATAATAATATTTATGGCCTTTAATTGGGTTTTAATGTATTATTTTTATAGTGATAACGTCAAAATTCTTTTGGTAAGAGCGAAAATGCTTGTACCAGTCTGTAGATTGGATTTCCGCAGTCAGCCTGCTTCAGGTCCTGAGAGGATTTCCTGGCTAGCTGTTCAGATGTGGTAAACCAGGAATCAGGATTCTTAGGACACTCATTTATCGCTACTACCCTTGGAATGCTGCATTGATGCAAACACGATACTTAAATATCAAGAATTTATTTGTCAGTTCTTTGATTTATAAAAACTTTTATTTTCCTTGAATAAAACTTCTCATATTTTTTGGCATATGTCTTTTATCAAGGATCTGACCCCGAACACTTAGCGCTGTTGGCGTTAAAAAGATTCTGTTGTGTAAGTGCCCTGATTAGTGATTAAACATTATAGGGGCGTTAATAAAGAATCATATCACATCGAATCACGCGGAGCTCTAATTTTTGTCGGGTCGGCACGGCTGAAACTACTTATGATTTTCGGAATTTTCCGGTTGTGTATGGCTCAGCGAGGTTTTCCGCATTTTTTTTTTTCAACAGACACTAAAGTACAATGATAGGCTAATATTCTTAAATAATCGTGAAAGCTAGTATCTCTCAAAATTGTATTTGATGAATAATCCTGATAGGCCCCTCATGAGCATACCATATCAATCCAGCTTGCTTCGCTAATTGGACTTATATGGATAATTGGTCTGGTTAATGCTTGTGCTCACTATCCATGTATTACAGTGATTATGAATCGAGGGGGATCAATCGAGAGTGGTAGTTCGGCTCTTGCTCGCTTACTACTAGAGATGGGTCTGTGGCCAGCATTGCTCTCAGGTTGCTTCAGAAAGTGAGAATGGGCCCTGCTTTGACGGATAGCAGACCATGGGATGTTGGGGGCCGGGCTAGGTGCAGAAGTACAATGGCAATAAACAGTTGTGGTTAATTTA
>JAGGCT020004036.1:4891371-4916137 GCA_017654935.2 Phymorhynchus buccinoides
AAAATATATTGTTGAATGGGAATGTACGGGTCAAAGATGATCAGTTGATAACGCCGGCCCATTCATACTAAATCTGAAAGGAACATTTTTAAGCCTTTAGTTGTAACCACTTGTTCGTTTTTTTAATTATAAAAACCGCGACAAATGTCTCCATAATTCCTAGAATATTAACTGTCCGTCAGAAAAACAGGTCTTAGTTAAGTCATTCACAGCCCAGCAAAGGCAAAACGACATACAAAAAAGTCATAACCAACATATCTGGAAATTCAACCTGATGCGACTGATATACACTGGTAAGGTTGGGAATGACAACTGCAACTATAATTGTTTTATTATAATGTACCGCAACGCTCGCCATAACAGGTACCTAACTCCAAGGCTTGCTATTAACCCTTTCAACCTCCAAAGTCACCTTTTGGCACGACGTTTAATTTAACACCCATGTCACACAAAAAGGCATCAAATCAGGGTATGTTATTTAATGACTCTATCACACCTATGTTCTTAATTTGGGGATGTAGGCCTAATTAGGATAGCCCTTATTTGATACATTTCACTGATAGAGGAATCCTTTATAGTACAGACACCATAATTATCTGCTATTGGCTGCTGCAAAGAATACGTTTTGCAAAAGTGAATGCCCTTGGTGGGTGGGGGAAGATGGTTGAGTACTGACCAAACAATGTAATAACTCTCGTCAATAACCCTATTTGAGGCCACTTAATGGCTGCCTTTTGCAAGAGTGAATGCCCTTTTGGATACTGATCAACAAGGGCTTAACTCTTGCCGTCAAGGGCGTTAATAACCCTAGTTGCAGTGGCTAATACCCGGGTTGGTTTGACCGAAATCTTAGGTCGTGTACACACATAAACGGATATTCCATACAAAGACCCGTGCGCAATCCATATTAATAAGTGAAACAAAGAAGGGAAAAGATTTCTGCGCACGTGTCCGAATTTCCCCTATATGAATACACTTTTATGCTTATTTCTTCCACTTATTTGGGGTTTTCCGTACGGAATGTACGCGTCTAATGTGAACCCGGCCTTATGCTGAGAATGGGTGGTGGTGAAAGGGTTAACAACATTAAGCTTAGTCCATGGGTCACTCATCAAGTAACTAATCGATCGACATCACCAGAACCCATCACTTATCAGCAAAATCAATATTTGTCTGTGTTTTTGGTGTGTTTTTTTAGTAACATTTTAACCCCTTGAACTGCCACCAACGTATCACGTACTGACCTGATGACATCACTAGTGATGTCATCAGATGAAGAGGAATAACCCTGATATGCTGGCTTTTGCTTTAACACAGTCAAGAGAGTTATATCCCCAGACCATTTTGCCAGATTGGCTCTATCAGTTGTCTTTTTCATGGCATGATTTGCCCAATGATTTTTTCTTTAATTTTCTCTGGCAGTCAAAGGGTTAAAACAACCTGTGACGGTTGATTTAAAAAAACAAAAAACCCGGTTGTCATTGGGCCCTGGAAACCAGAATGAGAGTAGAGAGTGGCGCACAACAGGTCAACAGATGAGCTGGTAGTCAATAATGAAGGGGTGGCATTACAGGGACTATTGACATTGGCTCGTCAATTGTCCTGAAAATAATAGGCGCCATTATGATGTTACCATCGTAATGAATACCTGTGATTCATCAGTGGATGTAAAGCCTGTAATACACTAGCAACCAAAAGTTAAGGCCCAGAAAGACAATCATCTCCGAAAACTCACGAACTCAATAAAACGCACCCAGCTCATAACAAAACTGAATTTATTCTTTTAACATTAAGTTCATTCCAAAAAATCATTAATCAGAACGAGTTCAGTCAACAAAATGCCCCTTTCAACAACTTCCCCCTCCTCTTGAAAAGTCACACTCAGAATCAATGCACTTTGGAACAGTCAGTACACATTACTGATTTTTTTTGGCGCGGATGCCTTCCTCTCACGGTGCTACATCACCACACAAAATTTGAAGCGATTCGGTTAAGCGGTTCGGGAGATATCCTTGGGACAGACAGAAAAACACACACACAAAACCCACATTACTGCTGTTCCTAAGTGCATTGGTTCTGAATGTCCCCAAACCAGGCGCATGAAGCTTACATACCCGGAAAGGCGCAATTGAGCAATTTTCAAAGAGGCGCAGTTGAGTGGTAGCCATTATAATACAATTAAGGGCTTCATTTAATCGATGATAGGCCTATTGGGGTTCCTTGCCGTGATTTTCTGACTTATCACAATCGTTGTGTATGTGATTTTGTTAACATCGATGGATCGGTGATGAAAGCACCACTTTGTAAACATGTTTAGGTCTACTGCAATCTGACGCTATGGCTTGGTAGTAGCAGAGCTGAGACTTACAATCGAGGTCCCGTGTGCGAACGCATGCACAAAGATCTTGCGCACACGATTAAAGCCCATTCCACGGTAGGTGTAGGCCGTGTTGCGCCGGTGGAATGGATGACACGAACTCACATAGTAGCATGCATCCTGTGCGCCAATTCATTGCAGTCTAAACGAAGACTTTGGGCGTGGGGCAGGATAACCATCCCCAAGAAGAAGAAGAAGAAGAGAATGTGAAAGCCCTTTCAATTCTCTGGTAGTAGGGGAAGATGGGGTAAAAAGCGCATGGGCGGGTAAGAAGCCCACCCCAATTATCTCATGAAATGAAGCAAATTTCAGTCTCATTTTGCCCATGAGACGAGCGTTAATGTCTAGCATTCGTCTCATGGGCAAATTTTAACTGAAATTTTCTTTATTTCATGAGATAATTGGGGTGGGCTTCTTACCCGCCCATGCGCTTTTTACCCCGTCTTCCCCTAGTCATAAATATTCCCTGGCTGACTTTTTCATACTGTAGGCATGTGTAGGTCCCAGCATAATTTGACATAGACCTTTCATTCAGAAGGCCTACTTCTTATTCTTCTTCGCCTCAGGCAGCCAACCTCATCAGGTTGAAGATTCTGCTGCACTTTGGGGGGTAGTAAGAAGACAAGAAATTAGAAAGCTGAGGAGATAGAAGTAGCCTAATGGAAAGGAAAGTAAACAGAATAAAACCTTAAAAAACAACTACAAAACAAAAAACCCGAAGACTTTGGGCTGTGCTAGAAACAACACGTTACGATAGCACTTACATTATACTACTCAACACTTGTTGCTGCCGCACGTGCCTATGTTAAAATCGGGTGCCTATGCCGTATCACAGGAGTAACGTTTTAGTAGTTGTAGTCTTCCACGGCATATAATTCCAACCTTGTTTGTCGTATTAGCCAACGACTATGCTATTAATTGCTCCTATTTAAATTGATTTCTTTTCTTTATCTTAAATACGTCTTGCTTTTAATGCAGTTTTAAGTTTTTATGCTTAGATGTTCTAAAGGAGAGGGTGAACTTTATTCCTCCGCAAGGTTTAGGTCTGAGCGCACATTTTCAATTCGTGTTCAGAACAAAATTAGCTGCGATGCGAGAAACATTGTTTGTGAAGACCTCGCTGCTTTCTCAACTATGCACAAAGGCCAATGAGGTATGAGAGTTCATAATGACTTTATAGTTTTATTTAAATGTTCTCCTGTTTGAGAGTTGGAAATAATTTGAAACTGATTCGTTTTAGACTATGGGCCTGGTACGTTCTGATGAATCCCAGTGTTGGGAAATGGAGACCAAGGCAGTATGTGTTAGTTTCACACACATGTCTGTAAGGTTTTTATCTGCTTCTCGTATGCGATATGTCAAGGAGTACAGTTTAAGCATTGTATATTTTGCATCTAGAAATTCGCCTTTTATGTTTGTGAGTTTGTTTAATGATGAGCATGTACATATTTGAGCATTTTTATTGCCATTTAGTAGTGTTATTCAGCTTGGTGGATAGATTGAGAGATAGCAGAGAAAGAAATATGTAATAAAAGATTAGAATAGAGTCGAGAGAGAGAGAGGCAATTTTGAGAATGAATGTGATTATTTTACATAAAGGTAATAACATACATGCATAATACGTGAAGTGAACACACATGCACACTCACAAACAGTTCACACATACACTCATCCCCCAGTTCAGAATCTTGAACACAGACACTGACATCCTTGAATTATGGGATCAACGTTTAATTTTATTATTATTTTTTAAGCAATGTGTTCTTTTGTTTACATTGCAGTTTTTATGGCCAACTGTTTTATTGATGAACTGGAATAAAGAAAATTGACATCAGTTAGGACATCCGTGTTAGCGTTGGACCGGTGATAGGCAGCGACAGTAAAAACTCGATCCTGAACCAAGAACTCCCAGGTGCAGAGGCTCTCGACTGAATAGCCCCAGAACTCGACCTTGGTCAACTCGTCTGGCCCAGAACTCGACCTTTGTCAACTCGACTGGCCCAGAACTCGACCTTGGTAACTTTGACTGGCCCAGAACTCGACCCTGGTCAACTATTTCGACTGGCCCAGAACTCGACCTTGGTCAACTCGACTGGCCCAGAACTCGACCTGTGGTCAACTCGACTGGCCCAGTAACTCGACCAGAACGCCCTTGTACAACTCGACTCGGCCCAGAACTCGACCCTGGTCAACTCGACTGGCCCAGAACTCGACCCTGGTCAACTCGACTGGCCCAGAACTCGACCTTGGTCAACTCGACTGGCCCAGTACTCGACCTTGGTCAACTCGACTGGCCCAGTACTCGACCTTGGTCAACTCGACTGGCCCAGAACTCGACCTTGGTCAACTCGACTGGCCCAGAACTCGACCTTGGTCGACTCGACTGGCCCAGAACTCGACCTTGGTCAAACTCGACTGGCCCAGTACTCGACCTTGGTCAACTCGACTGGCCCAGTACTCAACCTTGGTCAACTCGACTGGCCCAGAACTCGACCCTGGTCAACTCGACTGGCCCAGAACTCGACCCTGGTCAACTCGACTGGCCCAGAACTTCGTCATTCTGGTCATCTCTCCTGGTTATTGGTATCAACTATCTAGGATAAGACTAGGTAACAATATGACTAGTACTAGCGGTCAAGATCAGCAAGATTTAACGCTGAGACGTTCCCATCGCGTTCTTGAAAGGACAGAGGAGGACAAAAGCTACAAAAAAGAGCTACTGTTGAACAACTTCAATTCTGATAGATCCGATCTGCTGGTCTTCCTTACTGATACAGATAGGCAGCTTCAGAAAGAGGAGGTAGATTGTGAGGGTCTAATTTCAAAGCGTATGAGTTTGACTTCCAAACTTAGTTCTCTGAAAGAAACAGCAGAGAAAGTTAAAGCCTTAGAGAATGGTGAAGAGAACATTGATTCAGAATTGACTGAAGTGACAGAAATGGCAGTTTCAGTAATGAACAAAATAGTCACTGCAACAAAACACATGAACCCCACTCCTTCTCTTGTCTCTCGTTCATCAAAAAGATCAAAGGCTTCCACTACTTCTTCAAATAAGCTCTTCCATGCTGCTGAAACTGCTGCTCTTCAGATCCAGTTAGAAGCACAGCGTCTTGAGAACAACAGACAAGAAGAGTTGGAGCAAATGGAATTTGAAGTAGGAATGCGAAGACTGGAGACAGAACAAAAGATAGCAAAGATGAAGAGAGATATTGAAATAGCCAAGGTGGTCACTCAGTTGAAAGCAGAGGAGGCTAGGCTGAAGGTTCTTGAGGAGTCTGACGCTAGTACACTGTCAGGCAGGTCGGCCTGTAGGTCAACAAGTAGACAAGCCTCAACCCAACTGTCTCATCCTTTGGATGGGTCGGATCTGCGTATTGGAGCTCCAGTGTTCTTTCCCAAGACTCAAACTGTAGACGAGAACTTCATAGATGTCTTGGCAAAGGTAATAACCTCAAGTCGCCTTCCCATTCCTGAACCCCCCATTTTTACTGGAGACCCCTTGCAGTATCAGGATTGGCTTTTTTCATTCACATCATTGATTGAGAACAGAGGTGTCCCACCTGTAGAGAAAATACACTACCTCAAACGCTACTTGGGAGGCCCTGCCAAAGAAGCTGTCAATGGATTCTTCATGCTGCGGAGTGAGAATGCCTATCAGCGAGCAAGAGATATCTTAGAACAAAGATTTGGCAACTCCTTTGTCATCTCAGAGGCCTTTCGCTCCAAGCTGGATGCTTGGCCCAAGGTCATTAACAAAGACAAGATAGGCCTTCGTAAATTGTCTGACTTTCTTCTTCAGTGCCAAGCTGCTGCTGAGGAAGTAAACGACTTGGCAATTCTCAATGACATGCGAGAGATCAAGAAAGTCATTGAAAAATTGCCTGACTGGATGGTTCATAGGTGGAACAGAATGACAAGCATCAGAAAAAGAGATCAAGGGAGATATCCTACATTTCAAGAATTCGCCCAGTTCGTCTCTGAGGAATCTGAGATAGTGAATGATCCCATTCTTTCCTCTGAAACGCCATCAGCACAGGCATCCATAAAGCAACAGAACTTCAAGCAAAGGGAACTATCTCATGGACAGAAGACTGTTCTGAACACGCACAATAATGAAATACTCAAGTCAGATGAAGGCTGTTCATTCTGCAAAAGATCAAACCACACAATGACTGAATGCAGAGAATTCATGAAAAACCAGATGACAAACAGAAAGGATTACATCAAAAGGGAAGGTTTATGTTTTGGCTGCCTGAGACATGGTCACAGATCAAAACAGTGCACAAATCGCAGTGAGTGCGAGAAATGCAAGAAAAAACATCCCACTTGTTTACATGAAGACAGACAATTAGGTGGACAGCCTTTGGGAGCTGAGAACTCGCTGAATGAAGAGCAACCCAAGGAAAAGACTATGGCGACATGCCATAAAGTCCTAACAAGAACAAAGAGTGGCTTGACTTCAATGATCGTCCCTGTATATCTGTCAACCAAAGGAAAATCAGATTGCGAGATCTTGGTCTACGCACTCTTGGACACAATGTCCGACTCAACGTTTGTCCTTGACTCGGTGGCTGAAGATTTGCAGGCATCTTCTGAGCCTACTGTCCTCAAACTTACAACAATGACAAACAGCAGCGTCAAAGTGTCTTGTCGCAAGTACTCCGATTTGAGAGTTAGAGGGTTCAACTCTGACAAGATGATACCTCTACCTATCGCCTATTCAAGAGACCATATACCTCTGGATGAAGAGCACATTCCCTCGCCAGAGACAGCTTGCCAGTGGTCTCACTTGAATAGCTTGGAAAATCTTCTGGCCCCCAAACAGAACTGCCCCTAAAAAAAAAAAAAAAAAACATGGACTCCTGATCGGCTATAACTGTCCAAGAGCCTTAGCGCCATTGCAGTGCATAACTGGAGAGGGCAACCAGCCATATGCCATCGAAACAGAACTTGGATGGAGCATTGTTGGAGGCGTTACAGCAAGCTCAGAAAGGTTTGATGCCATAGGATGCTCACACAGAGTAGTCGCACAAGAAGTTCCTCACTCGGTCTGTGATTTTGAGAAATCTGTGAACTATGTGTACAAGACTCACCTCAGGGAAGTCACCACAACAGAATTAATTAAGCTTATGGAGCAAGACTTCAAGGAGCCTAGTTCAAATGCGAAGCTGATGTCTCAAGAAGACAAGAAATGTTTGAAGACGTTGGAAGAAGGAATTCACCAGAGAGCAGATGGATACTATGAAATGCCTCTTCCTTTTAGGAATGGTGAACCTAAGTTACCAAACAACAGACAGGAAGCATTGCATCGAGCCCTAGCTCTAAGGAAACAGGTCCAAGGGAGACCCCAGTATGTACAGCACTTCAGTTCATTCATGGACATTCTGGAACGTGAAGATGCTGAGAAGATTCCAAACAATGAGATAGATGCTCCTGTTCGATGGTACATTCCTCATCATGGAGTATATCACCCAAAGAAACCAAATAAGGTTAGGGTTGTCTTCGATTGCTGTGCTCGATATCAAGGAATCTGCATAAATGAGCATCTGCTTCAGGGCCCAGATCTCATCAACTCATTGTTTGGTGTTCTTTGCAGATTCAGAGAAGGACCCATTGCCTTCACATGTAATGTTGAGAAGATGTACCATCAGTTCTGGGTAGAAGATCAGCATCAAGACTATCTTTGTTTCCTGTGGTGGAAAAACGGTGACCTCTCCTGCATCCTGATTATGGCCAAGGCTAGAGTAGCACCCTTGAAGGCCATAACGGTTCCTAGGCTCAGACTTCAAACAGCTGTGTTGTCGGTCAGTACAGCGAAGGTCTTGAATGCTGAATTCAGTTACCCCAGCATAACTCACTACTATTGGACTGATTCAAAGGTTGTACTGGGATGCATCAATAATGAGACAGCTAGATTCCACATGTATGTTGCAAACAGAGTGGAGCAAATTCGTCAAGTCTCTCAGCCCCAGCAGTGGAACTACGTTGCAGCGTCTGATAATCCAGCAGATCATGCCTCTCGTGGACTCTCAGTAGATGCGCTCTCAGACTCAAACTGGTTCACAGGTCCTGCTTTTCTGTGGCAAAGGGAGATCAGCACAGAAGACATAGACACTGAGATTTCCCCTCATGATGCTGAAGTAAAATCAGCAACAGTCCATGTAACACAGAAGTCAAAATTCACCAGCTTTGATGAAAGAATCAGCAGATTCTCAAACTACAAGAAGATGATCCAAGCAGTGGCAATAATTGTCAAGTGCTGCATTCACAAGCAGAAAATAAACATTTCTGATCTAGAAGCCATGCAGATGGCGGAAAGAAATGTCATTAGAGTTATTCAAAGGGAAGTCATTGGAGGAGTCTCTGAGTTGAAATCAAAGTCAAACCCCCTGAAGGATCTTGACCCATTTCTTGATGACGACAGCCTGCTATGGGTGGGAGGCAGGCTGAAAAAGACATCAGAAATGTACGGTGTGAAACACCCAGTGATTCTCCCCAAGAGCAGCCATCTGTCACGCATCTCTTTGCCAAGCAGTGTCGGACAGACTGGAAAATGGCCAAAATTGTGGAAACCTTCTCAAGTGACGATGGACTTGTCAGAAAGGTGAAACTCCTCGTGGCAACATCAGAGCTCGGCAGTCAAGGCAGACCCCTCAAGCAGAGAATCGAACTTGAGAGACCAGTTCAGAAGCTAGTCGTCCTTCTCCCCAAGAAAGATTCAAGAGTAGATTAGCACCTTTCATAATTGTAGCTGACATCAGTTATATCTAGGTCGGGTTAATAAGGATTACTAGTAATCTGTAATTCATCTTCTTGAAATCATTAAGATGATTTGGGTGGGAGTGTTGCTGCCGCACGTGCCTATGTTAAAATCGGGTGCCTATGCCGTATCACAGGAGTAACGTTTTGGTAGTTGTAGTCTTCCGCGGCATATAATTCCGACCTTGTTTGTCGCATTAGCCAATGACTATGCTATTAATTGCTCCTATTTAAATTGATTTATCTTTTCTATCTTAAATACGTCTTGCTTTTAATGCAGTTTTAAGTTTTTATGCTTAGATGTGCTAAAAGAGAGGGTGAACTTTATTCCTCCGCAAGGTTTAGGCCTGAGCGCACATTTTCAATTCGTGTTCAGAGCAAAATTAGCTGCGATGCGAGAAGCATTGTTTGTGACGACCTCGCTGCTTTCTCAACTATGCACAAAGGCCAACAAGGTATGAGAGTTCATAATGACTTTATAGTTTTATTTAAATGTTCTCCTGTTTGACAGTTGGAAATAATTTGAAACTGATTCATTTAGACTATGGGCCTGGTACGTTCTAATGAATCCCAGTGTTGGGAAATGGAGACCAAGGCAGTATGTGGGTGACTCTCCCCAAATGTAGTCCAAGAACGGTAACATTTTTGTTGATGAAAAAAATAAAGTTCCTTTTAGATTTTCTTTAAGTTGATTTCAAGAGGATTCAGGTTTCTTGATCAGAGTAATGTCAAAATAAAATTGATCAATTCTTATACAAACACGAATGGAAATCCGTTTTTCTTAACGTATCCGTCTGAAACGAAAATATGGGAATTAGTAGACTGATATAAAGATGGTGTTAACGATCCTGGAGGCAATGCCCGGATTCAGTGCAACTCCAAGAAAGTGAGGCAATGCCCGGAGGCAAGTGCAACTCCAGAGAAAGTCTCGAATTTGTAATGATACAGAAAATAACATAATTATAGATTATAACTTTTTTTAGCCTTAAATACAAAAAATGACGCATTATTTTTTCGAGAATGCGGGTTCTCTTTATTTAAATCTTTTTCTCATCTATTAAGGTATAATGAAAGATAATTTGATATATTTCCTCATCACATTAACATTTTTCGATATTAGTGAGAAGAACATTTTGTTGTGAAGGTCTATCTTATGCTTACTAAATTGTTTTTAAAAGGAAAGATTAATACATTATTTTTATAGGGAAAGATTAATACATGTACTGTAAATTTTACATCAGAGCTATTTTTGTAATGAAGATGAAAAAATGTATTACTTAGCAAATATAAACTAATTAAATGCACCTCCAAAAGAAATGAAATAAACTTACACTGTGTTGCTTGTTTTAAATACACAAATTTATTAAAATTTCAAATTTCATTAAAATGTTATCAGCAACTACATTCACCACTTTCTGTATTTAAAGCTAAAAAGGTTACAATCTATTATGTTATGTTAAAATGTTTTCCAAACCGAAACATGGAAACAATGCCTTCTCTTCCAACACTCCGACTCAGTCTCCTCAGTCAAAACCTCTCTTAAAGCCCATCTTTTCCCTGCTGCACCCTAAATACTTGATCAGGTTGTCTATCTTGCGTGACACGTGAGGACGATTGAATAACAGGTTTTGCATGAGTTTTGTGTGGTTGTGTGTGTGTGTGTGTGTGTGTGTGTGTGGTGTGTGTATGTGGTGTGTGTGTGTGTTGTGTGTCTGTGTGTGTGTGTGTGGGTGCGTGTGTGTTTGTGTGCGTGCGTATGTGTGTATGTGTGTTTGTGCGTGTGTGTGTGCTTGTGTGCGTATGTTTTGTGTATATGTGCACGCATGCAATGTGTGTGTGTGTCTGTGTGTCTGTCTGCGTGTACGTTGTATGTGAATGTATTTGTATGTGTATCATCTGACGTTTTGTGTATGTGTTGGTGTATGTGGTCAGTCCGTGCAACTCCATTGCTATGACTTACTGAATGAAAGATGAATAATGAGTCTGTGTCGATAAATGTGTGTGTGTCGCGCCGCGCGCGCACGGGTCGTATTGTGTGTGTGTGTGTGTGGTGTGGTGTGTGCGTGTAGTGTGCGGGTGAGGAGAGAGAGAGTGAGAGAAGAGAGAGATGAGAGAGCTTTGTATTTGAGTTATCTACTTGTTGAGGAACAAGATTGGAAAGACGACTTTGGGTCAGAGGGAGATAGCGATAAATGTACTAGACGGGAAGCAGAAGGGAGGAGAGAGGGAGAGGACGATGCCGATGATGTGTACGAGAGGGATGGTTTTAATTGAGGCGCGGAGAGATGCCGTGAGAGTGTGTTTCGTGTCTAAATTTTTTGCTAGAAGTGACGAGAGGAGAGAAGAGAGACGTATAGGAGGGAGAGAAAGAGAAGGAGTGAGCGAGTAGAGAGAGACGGACGTAGATTCTCGTGATTCGCGACGAGAAAGCGGAGAGGGACTAGCTGAGGAGAGATTGCAGCTCGTCTGGAAGAGAGGTTCAGGAGACGTCAACAGGAGGAAAGTAATTGAGTAGACTAGGAGGAGCGATTTTCTGGATTGTTGGAGACTGTACGATAGATAGATATCGAGATACTGAAAAGAGAAGCCGCTATATAACTTTTGGAGACCAGTATATTATTGTTGTTATTATATGATTATTGTTGCCAGTCTTTTTTGTTGTTCGTTATTTTCTTCATTGATTAATGTCTTTCCCCTTGCTTTAGAGCAATGGTGTAAAAAGAACGCTATCGCATTAATCTGTTTAGCGGCTACGATAAGAGGGATCGTATTTGTAGAGAGCTCTCCTCTCTCTCTCTCTCCTCTCAGGAGGGCTGGATCTCCTCAGAGAGGGGAAGAGTCATGGGATTGGAGACGAGGAGGTAGATCGAAGAGAGAGACTGACTGAGGAATATGGAGTGGAGCTGAGGATAGGAGTAATGGACACGGGAGTTCGAATTGGACGATGTATTTACATGTGAGGACGTGAGTCTGAGTGAGTGACGGATTATGAGGAGGGGAGAGGAGACGAGGAGGACGTGAAGAGAGTGGAGGGAGGAGAGAGAGGGAGGGGCGATTAAGACGAATAGAGGGAGAGGAGAGAGAGTTGGGGAGAGGGACGAGGGTGATCTGGATGAGAGGAAGAAGGAGAGAGGAGGGCGGAGACGAGACGAGCGAGAGAGATGTACGAGGAGAAGTGAGAGAGACGATTAGGGTGAGAGAGGGAACGGAGTGGGAGGAGAGAGGCTGAAGAGACGCGGAATTCCGAGACGCGTTGAGTTAGTGAGATAGATATGATGATGCCGAAGAGTAGAGAGTACAGGATTGAGTGAGGAGGAGACTGATGAAAGTCACATGAGGAGAGGGAGCGGGAAGATAGACGTGATGTAGATAGTCGTTCGAGTGAAGCGAGGACTGCTTGAGTAGAGGGATGGAGAGTCAAGAGCCTGCGACTGACGAGCGAGGAGCGAAGCGAGGGAAGAGTTTGGTTGTGTTTCTTGTACTTTCAGTCAGTCTGCGATCAAGCCTACGACAAGTGAGGCGAAAATTCAGAAAATAAACGAAAGAAAGAAGGCTTGGTGTTGATCTTCAATTTTGTTGTTTATGTTTAACTATTATATATTATAAAGCGCTTGTAGGTTCAGTTTTGAGATCAAGCGCTATATAAATGCCATATTATTGTTATTATGTATAATAGTGATTATTGTTAGCAGTCTTTTTGTTGTTCGTAATTTTCCTTCAGTGATAATAGTTTTCCCGTGCTTCATTTTAGAGGCAAATGGTGATACAAAAAGACGACTATCGCATTAATAGTTTAACCCCTCATATAAAAAAAAAATTATTGGATATCTGAATCTCTCTCTATATCTCTCTCTCTCTAAACCTCTCGTGCGAATCCTACTCGTCTCTCTCTATTCTCTCTTCTCAAAACTCTCTACTCTCTCTCTAGGATCTATCTCTCTCTCTAGAATTATATATATATATATATATATATTGAAACTGAGGGGGGGATATATATATAACATCCTTGAAGAAAAATAAAGAAAAAGTTTTCAGAAAGATTTTCGTAGTTTCGAGGTCTCTCTCTAGACAACTCTCTCTCTCTCTCTCTACGTCCCTCTCGCTCTCCTCTCTCTCTCTCTCTCTCCTGATCTAAGCTCTCTGCAGATATATATAGGCTAGTGTATATCATATAGATATATATATCTTTGGAAAATCACTTGTTTAAGTTTCAAGTTTTCAAGTTTCTCTCTCTCTCCTCTCTCTGCTCTCTCTCTGCTCTCTCTCTCTCTCTCTCTCTGTCTCTCTCTCCTCTCTTACTCTCTCTCTCTCTCTCAATGTTTTTTTTTCTCTATTTTTTTTTTTCGTGTAGATAATGTATGTAGTGAGTGAGCAATCGCACTTCAGCGTTCCTATAGGTGGGGAATAGTCTATCTCTTGGTACATTGTGCCGCACGTAGATTGGGAGGTGTGTGGGTAGACTCGCTTTTTATGTTGAGGAGAATGAGAAGACATGGAGATGCCTGTGAAACTCTAACTGTGGAGACTACATAAGTATGAGACCCTTCATTGTGCCGACATGTGTTGTTACTTTGCTTATTGCTTTCACGATTGAGACCTTGGGATGTGTTTGTTTTTGTGTTTTTTTGGGCATGTGGGTAGGAGAGAGGGAGGGAGTAGAGTGTGTGTTGGTGAGAGTGTGTGAGTAAGTATTACCAAGTGTGTACAGATGCTATCTGTGTTACCCGGCGTGAGATACTGATGTTATGGTTTTTTTTGGTTGTGTCAGGAGAGTAGTGCGACGTACGAGAGGCCAGACAGCTCACGCATGAGGACTGGGTTTTTTTTGTGTCTATGAGAGTTGACGACGAAGACGAAGGAAGTGTAGACGAGAGAGTTCCTGTTTGAGATGAACAGACTGATTTGCGTACGCCGTTAGTATGATGATGTAGCATTGGAGTTGTACGCGGGCGACGCGCTACATGCTGACGTTTTGAGAGTATGTTTGATTGGAATGACTAGTGTGGATTGTAAGCATACTTTTAACAGCACATGAGAGTAGAGTTTTTAGGTAGGAGTAGCCATGTAACTGTGGATCCTCGAAACCGTAGGTGACACAGTGGGAGTAGCAATGGGTGTGTGTAGACTACCACATACAGATGGTACCACATACGCTTTATTTGCTTCCACCGTTGAATTATTGTGTAGGAATGGAGGAGAGAATTGTGAGACGGAGTGTTGGTGTGTCGTAGCGTATATATGCATCCTGTAGATGTACAGTTTTTTTTTTGAACACCCCGAGCTCTCTCTGTCTATCTCACACGCCACAACTCTCTACGTGGATGAAGTTAACGGACGTGTGAGATTCTGAGGAGGACTGTGCAGGAGGAGAGCATGACATGTGTGTATGTGTATGTTTAGGTGTAGTGTGTCGTAGAGTGTGTGTGCGTGTTTGCGTGTGACGATAGCTATACTAATTTGAATGTGTGCGTAAAGCGATTGTGTTCCGTATGCTGGTAATGTGGTGATCTTTGATTGTTGTCGCCTATGATATACCAGTCTGTGATACGTTTGTTAGTAGTGGTAGAGATCGAGCAGTATCTGACACTACGAGGCCTCCGACTCTGGTTATTTCTTCAATGTAGCATGATGGAATTTGAGTGCTCACACTACAGATATGCATGTACACACACATATGGAGACTACAAGTCCTATTCTGAGTATAACCATCGTAAGACGTGTGAGTCGAATTGGTATGCGCATTTTTTTTGAGATAGCATAAGAAGCACCCCAGATTCTCTCTTGTAAGTGGAGGATGAAATTCCAGTTTTAGTTTTGCCCATGAGTCTGAGCTTATTCTGCTGTTGGCATACTGACAACAGATGGGCCATACTGACTGAAAATCTCTGCATATCATATGAGTACCGTTACATGGTTCCCTGAGCCCATGCGATCTGACCCCGGCTTCCTCCTATATACTTTTGTTACCACACACATTTGTTTGGGCGTGTGTGCAACGCACATACGTACATGTAGTTATGTTCTGGATGGGCTTGTGTATGTGAGTATATATGCATACTGTGTGTGCGCGCGCTCATGCATTCATGTGGATTTGATTAGAGTCAATCAAAGAGAGAGAGAGACATTTTGTGGGAATAGCGAGATATGTGGGACTCGTATCATGGCTGTAAAATTATTGCATGCGACTAGCGGTATGTGGTAACAAAAGTATGCTTCCCCCTGCCAGGGAACGTCAACCGGAGATCTAAAAGGGCTTTTCGTTTGAACGTAACGTTCATGATGGAATTACATCACACAACAAACTAGAAGCTGTGTGAAGCTTATCAACGTTCGTTCTATCATGCGCAAAAACTGTTGTAAAATGACGTCAATATGTGATTCTTTAAGTCTGTGCACAAAATTACATGTGTTAACCATTTCCATTGGAAATAAATGCATTTAATTTCTTTGAATATGAATGCGTTTTTTGGACACCATGTGTATCAACTCTATAGAATTGTGTTCAGAATTTTTATTTCTGTACATTTTAATCAAGTAAGTGTATTTTTACATTACAGGTAGTACCTATTTTGATAAATCATCAATAATAAATCGATTCTTTTGTGTTTATTCTGTTTTATTAAAAATTGAAGTTGACAGTGGAAGTTGACACCACATGTTATGTGCAAACGTTTTTCTAAATTTAACATGACGATGCCATGGGTGAAACCAGTATCTTAAATATATTTTAAATACTTGCTTCTGCTTATGAATTTTAGATTTAGAACATTATCTAATCCAATGAAGGCATTTTGAGGAAGAAAGCTCAGTGATTGGGGACCAACCTAAAGCCATGTCACAAAATGGAGGCACAAATCAAGCCATTTTTATTAATTAAAAATCATTTTAGATATGAATCGGTAACTTTCCAGCATTTCCTTTATTCTGCCGATAGTTTAATCATCTTTCATCAAATACGTGCAGTAATAC
The DNA here is from genome assembly GCA_017654935.2 of Phymorhynchus buccinoides. Classification (NCBI taxonomy): domain Eukaryota; kingdom Metazoa; phylum Mollusca; class Gastropoda; order Neogastropoda; family Raphitomidae; genus Phymorhynchus; species Phymorhynchus buccinoides. Next base: position 4,907,477 of record JAGGCT020004036.1, read on the forward strand.
ACCTCAAAACTAATGATAAGTATCTTAAATTGATCTTTTATTTCAACGACCCTGTGTGGACCACGTTTGAGAAGAATTGGCCATGTGTTAGTTTCACACACATGTCTGTAAGGCTTTTATCTGCTTCTCGTATGCGATATGTCAAGGAGTACAGTTTAAGCATTGTATATTTTTGCATCTAGAAATTCGCCTTTTATGTTTGCGAGTTTGTTTAATGATGAGCATGTACATATTTGAGCATTTTTTATCGCCATTTAGTAGTGTTGTTCAGCTTGGTGGATAGATTGAGAGAGAGCAGAGAAATAAATATGCAATGAAAGATTAGAATATAGTCGAGAGAGAGAGAGGCAATTTTAGATGAATGTGATTATTTTACATAAAGGTAATAACATACATGCATAATACGTGAGTGAACACGCATGCACACTCACAAACAGTTCTCACATACACTCATGCCCCAATTCAGAATATTGAACACAGACACCGACATTTGAATTAAGGATCAACGTTTATTTTATTATTATTCAATTTTAAGCAATGTGTTCTTTTGTTTACATTGCAGTTTTTACGGCACTGTTTATTGATGAAATGGAATAAAAATCGACGTCAGTAGACATCCGTGTCAGCGTTGGATGAGAGGCAGCGATAGTAAAAACTCGATCCTGAAGCAAGAACTCCAGGTGCAGAGGCTCTCGACTGACCCAGAACTCGACCTTGGTCAACTCGACTGGCCCAGAACTCGACCCCTGTCAACTCGACTGGCCCAGAACTCAACCTTAGTCACCTCGACTGGCCCAGAACTCGACCCTGGTCAACTCGACTGGCCCAGAACTCGACCTTGGTCAACCCAACTGGACTAGAACTCGACCTTGGTCAACTCGACTGGCGAAAGCCGATACGCGACGTTAACAAAACTGAACTTCCATCCATCCGTGTCAGCGTTGGATGAGAGGCAGCGATAACACTTGCTTTGCATCAGTTTTTTGGAAAGTTGTGGAAAAGTACTGCTTGATTTGTGTATGTAGTAGTGATACTGACACTGACTTCAGTATTTAATATCTGTGTAGTGTTGAAAAAGTGAGTATATATAGTGTTCACTTTATGCACATTTTTTTGCGCGATTCCACGACGTTTACATGGCCCAGCATGACCGTACCTGGAGGAGGCTCACTTCTGGTCTGGGATGGAATCAGTGTGCAGGGAAAGATCGACCTCGGTTATGTCTATACACGTCACCGGAAAATACTGGAATATGCCGGAAAATGAATGCAGAATGGTCGGAAAATGAATGCAGAATGGTCAAAACATACCGAAAAATGCCGAATGGTGAAGGCGGAATGATCAAAATGCCGAATGGTAGGGCTGAATTATGAAAACATTCTACATTTAAAAACTTAAATAAAGAGGTGTTCATAAATCTTTACAAATGTTTAATACGGCCTCATCTTGAGTATGGAAACATAATTTGGAATCCCTTTCTTAAACGACAGTCCAGTGCAATTGAGAAGGTACAGAGGAGAGCAACCAAACTGATAAAATCCATGAAAAATGTGGATTATGAGGACAGGCTAAGTAAATTAGACTTGCCATCTTTAAAATACAGAAGACTTAGGGGAGATTTGATAAATGTACGTTGCCATGATAAAAGTGCATCAATATGGATGCTAAAAACCGCCACAGCAATTGCCAAACTCTAACCAAAAGGAAGGACGCATTGAGAGGCTGCAAGGCCTGGTCGTCCAAATACCTGACCTGACCTTGACCTACAGAAAACCCCAAAACGTTTATTACAATGGAAAGTGAAATTGCCTAAAAGCAAAGTGATTAACACGGTCCCGATGACACATTTCCGTAGTTCGGCTATCCCGCACACTAGAATAGAATTCACGTCATACCGCATCATATCGACGTGTTTACAAACAAAACAGTGCGCGCACGCGTACAATTATACAAACATATCGGCGCTCAACATAAATCAAAGAACTCAATGAGTAGATGTCAATTTTTTTGGGTGTGACATCACACACCGTTCACACAGGCTGAGATCGTCACAGGGCACGTAGCAACCTAGGCCTGGGCCGTGTGTTATTCTTAAAAGCTAACCTTTTTGAAAGATTGCCTGTTTTTAAGATCAACAATGTCCGATTATCCTTGCTCCTGTTGTGGTAAGCAGTGTGACATCGACTGCATTTTGTGCGATGTTTGCGAAAAATGGGCTCACTATAAATGTGAAAATCTATCAAACAGTGATCATCCAGCATTCACCTTTTGGCATTTTCCGGTGAATAGACATACCCACCGACCTCGGACCAGCGTGATGTACCCAAAAGGTTACAGGTCGTTTCGTACCCTGGACTTTTCGTACCAAATTTTAGTCGTTTTTTTTAAAGACAGGAGAGATGATTTTGACAAAAAAACAGATGCTTGTGGCAAAAAGAAAAGACCATCTAAGCCCTAACCCTATCCCAACGAAAAATAGTTACGAAACGTCCAGGGTGGGACGGTATTCACGTTGAGATAGCATGAGACTTAGCATGATGCTAACTTAGAAGCTCTTCCAATGTCCTATAGGATTTAATTAGGACTTTTGGAGAGCTTCTAAGTTAGCATCATGCTAAGTCTCATGCTATCTCGACATGAATACCGTTCCCTACCCAAAACAAGCACTCTAACTGTACTCACACAAAAGCAAAAACGAATATACCATAGTAGTTTCAATCAGTGACTTTACTGAGACTTGGCAGGCATGGCACAAGGTATACACAGTGATTTAGCTTTGATATGACCAAGGCATACAACAGGTAGTAGGTATAAGGTGCACACACTCTTCATGATACAATCATTATGCATACAATATAATATTATGTGACCCAACACCACGAAAGGGACATTAAGTCGTCAAAATGAACATTCTGAGACAATGGTCCAGTTAAAGACGTCAGACAATTCTTTTTCAAATGATATAAAAATCATTCTTGTAACGTTTTTCGTTTTAGAGTTATGAACATTCAAAGTTGGTAGGGTGACTGTCAGCCATTTTGAGAAATCACAGTCTAAAGTGTATCCTAGCTGAAGAAAATGCACCAACCTACTCATTTTAAAGCACTTTTTGGAGTATTTAGGGACCATGATAAAGATTATCCTTTGTCAATATGAAAAATGAGATGTTAGAGAGCACGAAAATAAACCCATAACTCAAAATTAATCAAAAATGAGATTTTTGACTTTGCAAGCCTGTTGTGAGAAACTAGCCCATAGACTTAATGTCCCTTTCGTGGTGGTGGGTCACATATATACCTTTGCAGAAAATGGACGGCAACATTTTAAAATCTTCTTCTTCGCTCAGTCAGTTTCCTGTCCATTATGAGCGCAGCTGCGTCATGCATTCTGCCGTTATGCGCCTAAAAAATAGTTAGGCCCTTAAGCTACAGGTCGACTTCGGCTGGAGGAAATGTCTTTGAAAGTGTTTCGTGAAGAAAAGGCAGGAGAATGGACCGGTAAGGCAGAAAGATAGTAGATAACAGTAAGCAAAGGGAAAAGGCAGAGTCAAAAAGAGAGTGACAGATTAGAGGACGTTACAAGCACAGAACTTCCAGTAGTAGATAACAGTAAGCAAAGGGAAAAGGCAAAGTCAAAGAGAGTGGCAGATTAGAGGACGTTACAAGCACAGAACTTCCAGTAGTAGATAAACAGTAAGCAAAGGGAAAAGGCAAAGTCAAAGAGAGTGACAGATTAGAGGAAGTTACAAGCACAGAATTTCCAGAAGGTGGGGAACTATTTATACAAAAGACCCCACCACCGGAAACCCCACAGGGGGCCATTTTAAATGAGGACACAATTAAGATGTTAATACATAATGACCCATACACTCACTCTCAGAATGATATCAATGTACAAATCAAACCTAATTATAAGCGGGCATCACAACTGTCTGAAGTCGTCCCCTGAAAGACCTTAGTAAAAGGGCAATCGAAACCAGACTGTAGAGAGACAACACAACAAAATAGACTTGAAAATACTATTTGACAGGAAAGATTTCACTCATGAAAAAAAGGTAAAATATCTGGCACCAGAGACAAATCCTCTGCCAGTGATTCTAAATCCTCTGAAATGTGAAAATCCTGACGATTCTGATGCCTGATGAACTTACGTTCATGTAAAATGTACTCATCTGTATTATTAAAAATTCGGGACTTTCCTGGTTGCACTGCCTCCGGGCACTGCCTCCAGGATTGTTCCCACCATCTTTATATCTACTAATGTCCCATATGTGTCTGTTCCAGACCGGAGGACATTAAGCAGAATTTCTTCTTCTTGAACTTACGTTTCAGCCCCTGTTCCCTGATTTTTGTGTTGAAGAAAAATATAACTTTGGACTCAACAATGTCATTGGTTTTTTTTAACCAGCATAATGTAAGAGCTTTAAACTAAACAATCAGTTTGAACATTAAGAAATAAAATATCAGACAACAGAGGAAACTATAATCTTTCATAGCGATGCAATTTAACTTATAAATTCTATATTCGTCCCTGACCGATCAAAACCTTGTATCTCAATTTTTGCTGTTTTGAGAAAAACGAGAAAAACATTCCCAAAAATTCAGATGACATCTGTGAACGCGTGTTTTGTTCCAAGATGGTAGGCTATGATCTAAGAACAAATTTCTATGTTATTTTGATCGAAAACCAATGAAAATAAAAGAGATAATTGCAAAATATTTTAGTTACGTGTTTTTACCCTTTCCGTCTTGACCAATTTCAATAACTTACGAGGTTTTTCGCTGACGTGTAAGTTCAGTTTGAAGAATAGTGTTTAATTCGATAACAATAGCTGCGTCCTCTTGAAAACAGATTATGACTGCCTACGTGGCAAAGAAATGAAAAATGTCACATATGTAATACTCTCATCCTTAGCAGGTGCATTTCTACCATAGTGTTTTCCAGTACTTTAGCAGTTAGGATGACCCCTAAAGTCTTCAAGTCTTCTTCCCAAAGAGGAGGTGGAGGAGGAGGAGAAAGAAGAAAAGGAAGATGAATCATTTGATAACCACAACAATCAATCTTACATAGCAAGAAATAAATTGTCAATTCATATCACATCTATTCACACACAATTAAGCACGCACACACACACAATCACACACACATATATATACACATATATAAGCACGCACACACATGCACACACACATAATGAGCAAAGTAACACTTTAATTGCCTTCACATTTGGATAACAGAATCAACATCATTGGTACACTCGTTCATGCTTTGCAAAACCAAAGAGTGAAATGTTATCATTTCAATAGCTGATTTTGTAAAAGAAGCTCTATTTAGTTGTTGCTTACTTAAGCCTTCCAAAAATTCAATAGAACACCAACTTACAGTTGAACGCTGTGTGTTGTTTATTTCAATGCTTTGTTTCAGTTTTCAGTATCTCAGAAAATCCTGCTTTAAATAAGGCAACAAAAATGCGTAAAAATCATTAGGTTTTTACTCTAACTGAAACAGAAATCTGCTTGAAACAACTGCTCCATTTCAAGTTAGTCCAAACTGTGCTCATACTTGAATGAAATAAAAAGGCTTTTTGATAGCAGAAAATACTTTCTTTACAAAACAAATAGACTAATCAATACAACAGAAAAATTATTTTTGATTAAGCAAGCTTAAAGAAATGAAACAAAGAAACTACAGCTGTATAGAAAACTGAGGCTCAAGTATCAACAAAAACAATGACTTCTGTCAGGTAGGCCTGTAACCTTTGCCCCATTTTCTGGGACCATTTTGACGCACTATTTATGTGCTAAATGACATTGGTTTTGGTTTTACGGTCATAGTCACCAGACTGAAGTATCTAGTGTCTAGATTAGATGCATTGTACAAAATGTTTTCAATCACTTGTGTCACTGATAATAAAACAAGCGCGAATTCGCAATAGTTTGTGGCACGCGGTCAATTTTTACCACTCCAATCATGAGTTTCACCCTCCCCTGGCTTTTCAATAATTTTAATCTGTAAACCAGAATGTTATCTCTGCACCATTTCACCATTTCGTAACTTTTTATATCTTTTTGGAAAACATTTAAAAACTATGTATCCTACTTATACTCATCAAAAGAAGCACCGCATACTCGTCGTGTCTGTTTGTAGTGTCTGTATTACGTATGTTTTATTATTTTGTACGCTTTAAAATACATCATTTTAAAGAGCGGCCTCAATTTGAAGTGCAATGTGGTTAAAAGCTACACCTATTTGTAAATGGTTGTTAAAAACTGTTCGGGACTTTACTGGTGTTTGCACTGCCTCCGGGCATTGCCTCCAGTGTTTTGTTGTTCCCACCATCTTTGTATTTAACAAATGTCCCATATGTGTCTGTTCCAGACCGATTGAGGACGTAAAGCACCATTTTTCATTCCTCGATTTGAAATATGTGCGACAATTTTGGACCGTACAGACAGACCGATAGACCGACAAAGTGAGTTATAGGTTTTTGTGGCTTGAGCCACAAACAAAAAGTGATATGTCACGTGGGCATTGCTGTATTCCCTTTCAGCCCATTCTCCCTTTCATGTCCTTAAGGTCAGATCAGTTGTCCTGATGATGCACGCTATCGGCCCCCAGCATGGTCCAGGGCATCGTAGAACGCGTGCTAGTCTTTGGGAATCATTATTTTGTGTTACCGACATGTGGGTGTGTAACACACGTCTCTCTCTTTCTCCTTTCTCTCTCTCCCCCCCTCTGTCTCTTTTAGTGTATGTGCGTGCGTGGTGATGCGTGCACAACGTACCACGGTGTGTGTCTGTGTTTGTGTGTGTTTGTGTCTGTGTCTGTGTGTGGCGATGTATGTATTGTTTGTACTGTGCGAGTGTGCACGCTCTTCTCATTCATCTTTTGTCAATTTGTCATTATTTTGATATGGGCAGATGGCCTTATTGTTTTTGGAATGGAATTGAATTCGATTCGATTCAATAGAATTGAATTGATCTCTCATCTCTCTCTCTCTCTCTCCTCCTCTCTCTCCTCTCTCTCTCTATGTAGATCTGTGTCATTGGCGGTCTTTTGGGCTGTCTCTATAATCTATCACCGTCCTCTCTCCAACCTCTTTCTCTCTCTCTTCTCTTGTCTCTCTGTCTTTCCTTTCCGTCTATCTGTTTGTGTGTCTGTCAGTCTCCTGTCCTTTCCTTTGTCTTTGTGTCTCTGCCTCTTTCGTTCTCTCTCTCTCTCTCATCTCTCTACTCTCTTTAATAACCTAATTGCTTTGCTCTCTCTGCTTATGGTCATGTACATAATTTGTGTGTGTGTGTGTGTGTGTGTGTGGTGTGTGTGTGTGTGTGTGTGTGTTTGCTCCCCCCTCTCCTATCGCCTCTTTCTCTCTCTCTCTCGTTGATCTATCGTTGCCTCAAAAAAGGAAGGGAAGGGTAGGGGGTGTAGTGTTTAAAACTGCTAAATCCGTGCAGAAAAGAAATGTTATTCTGAGGCTTCTGCGATTTATGTCGCCAATTATACAGTCGTCTATTGTTTCATTTTAGCTACAGTGAAACATAGTGGCTATGCTACAACAATTAAACATGCAAATGAACGTCGTCTATTATTTAACTTAAGAAAATATACAGTTGTATTAATATTTCAACAAGCATTTTGAGTTTAAAAGACAAAAAGAAACTATTCTTACCTCAGCTCGTGACCTCGCCTTGCAATGAAGTTGGAATAAGCTTGTAACATTCTTTTATAGCTCATTTTCGCGGGTTTATGACGCAAAAATCCTCGTATGTCACTTGCGCAAGTTTTTTTTAACTGACCCATTTTTTTAGAATTTGTCCTGAAAAACCTCTTAACTTAAGTTACAAGGTAATTCTGGTTCAATGATTTGATACAAGGTTTTTTTGCAAGGGAATTTAAAGCCTTTGGGATGATTGCTCGGTTTTCTGCTTTTGTCAAAAGATGGAAAAAAATGTAATGCACCTAACCATACAAAAAACCCAAATCAGCAAAAAATTGAGATACGAGGTTTTGATCGGTCAGGGACGAATTATGTTAAAACAAGGAACCCAACAATTAAAAGGAATATTTGGGTAACAAGAAAATAAGAAAATGATTTAAGACTTGAAGTTTATTTAAAAAGATAATTTTGGCTGTCATAAGAAACAGTTAAACAATCGATAGAACCTGAAATTTAAACTCCTCCTTTTTAAACAAACACCCACCAAAGACCTATTTTACAGTATCGATGACAGTTGTTAGATAAACAAAATCAACACGACAGTATAGCAACATACATGTATATTAACAGGGGAACACAACAGTGTTTGTTTCTTTCTAGTTAAACCAAATTTTTTTTTCTGAAAACTCGAGAAAATAAATGTTATTTACTCCCTATTTTGCTATGTAATATGGAAGAGTATAGTAATATTTCAGTAGTTACAAAAAACCAAAACCAACATGTGATACATACGCACATGTTACCTATTCACAACCTTTTGTAAATGTTTGCTAGTTCATGGCAAAACTCTCAATCAAAAAATAAGGAATTGAAACAAATAATAAATAAAAAAACGATAAAAAAATTGTAACGCCATTACAGGAACAAAAAATGCAGGCACAAATTTGATTTCAAATTTTACAAGTTTTTCTTGCTTCAGTGAATGTTCACACACGACACATGTG
>JAGGCT020004036.1:4921637-4955322 GCA_017654935.2 Phymorhynchus buccinoides
TCAGCCAAGATATATGCTTTTGTCAAGGAATTGGTACATTCTCTTCCACTTGTTGTCTGTCTCACTCTGGCGGTTCTCCTCTCTCTCTCTCTTCAGTCTCTCTCTCTCTCCTCTCTCTCTCTCTCTCGTCTTCTCTCCTCTCTCTCTCTCTCTCTGATGATCCTCTCTCTCCTCTCTCTCTCTCTCTCTCTCTCTCTCTCTCTCTATCCTCTCTCTCTCTCTCTCTCTCGTAACATATTTACTAAAATTATGTGAATTGTGTGTGAATGTGATTTGATCTTTTGGTTTTTTGTTTTTTTTTCGCTTTGCTGAGGCTTGTTAGTACAGGTTATGTCTTTCACTTAAGCTATTATGTCGATGCGAAGGCGATGTATACTGAGATTGGTCGTAGGCATAGTTTTTGATTATGTTTGTAGCAAAAGTTCTTTGATATTTAGACTGTTAATGTTGATGCGCATGAAATGTTTGAGATTTGGATCTTTCGATTATCGTTACTCTTATGTTTGATAGTACTGGGTCCTCCTTTCCTCGTGATGCATTGTGACCCATGGCCATGTAGGGGAGACGGGGTAAAAGCGTGGGCGGTTAAGAGCCCCCCAATTATCTCATGATAAAGAAAATTTCAGTCGATTGCCCATGAACGCAATGCTAGTACATTAACACTCGTCTCATGGGCAAAATTGAGACTGAAATTTGCTTCATTTCATGAGATAATTGGGGTGGGCTTCTTACCCGCCCATTCGCTTTTTACTCCGTCCTTCCCCTACATTATACATGTCGTGTTCAGTGTTCATGTTCTCTTTCTGAAATCTTTCTTTTTAAATTTTTTTTTTTTTTTTTTTTTCCTTCTTCCCGTTTTGGTTCTCTCCTTTTATGTGACATTTTCAACAACAATTATTCCAGCCGTTTCCAAATGTACCCCATTTCATTAATCGTTTTTTTTTATTATATTTTATCGGTGAGGATCCGTAAAACACGACGCACGCCAAAAATGCAATCCAAGACCAAGAATGCTGTTCAAGCTTTCTTCACTTAATCGAATTGCTGCCTCCAGTTGTGACTTGCTGATGGGAAAGACCCACCAGAATAACATGGTGAAAAATCACGGGGGTTTCACGTGTTTGGCCTCTCGCCGCTGGTAATAAACTTATTTTGACTCAGGTGTACTCCCATACATATTACCCCTTCACGAAAACGCGACATCTCTTTAAAAAGAGCGCTCGATCGTGTATGGGGGCAGACTTTATTGGGTCAACACCTACCCTGAAACCCCCCGGCTCCCCCCAAGTGGACTTTATTAGCCGGGTTAGTGGGTCTTTAAAGACACACGGACGCACCACGATTAGTCCTTTGGGTTTTTCTGGATATCTGTGACCCACATACAATGTCCCCAACTTCAAATTAAGGCTGCTCTTTAACATGTGTCTTCGTTTCAATTTGGAGACATTTGTATGGGATCAAACTGTTCAAGCAGATTTCTTCCCAGCTATAAAAAGGGGAAGATACACGTGGAAACCCGTGTTTTTACACGTGAAACCTGGTGGGGTCTAAGAATGTAGCCCTATGTGGTAAGCAAATGGAATCGGAATCTTATATTTGTCTCCTACGACTACCTCCCCCCCCCTCCCTTCTTTTCATGGGGATACGGGGGGTCGTTCGACAAATAGTTCCCCAGCCCTATGGAATTCGATGCTTGGACTTCTTCTAATCTATCACGCTAGTTTGACTCTACTTTCCTTTGATTCGCCTCTGTACAGCTACTCTACATTTCTGCGAGTATGGCCCATGCTCCTTGTTTTGTTCTAGAATTCTTACAAACACTATCGCCATCCGAAGACGGCAGGCGTCCTAACTGTTTCTTAGTTTTCTGCGCATACGAGAAGCATGACCGCATCTGCGATCATATTATGGCTGGCCCAGGAGATTTTCCGTCGATCGACCTAAACGAAACTTTGAGAATGGCAAGTATCTTGTGTGTTGTGTGTGTGTGTGTGTGTGTGTGTGGTGTGCGCGCGTGTGTAGCGCGTGCGTTGTGCGTGCGTGCTGCGTGCGTGTGTTGCTTGTGCGTGCGTGTGCGTAAGTGCGCGGGGGGCGTGGTGTGTGTGTCCTCTGTGTGTTTTGTGTGCTCTGTTGTGTGTGTGGTGTGTGTTTGTGTGGTTGTGTGTGTGAACGTATATATATGATTTGTGTCTGCGAATGTTTCTCTCTCTATTTTAAGTGAATGTCTTCTGTTCAGCTACTTAGTTCGTGCATATTGGTTTCTCACTCACTCGATTGTGTCCTTTTGTTCGTCATGTTCACGCTGTCCTGTAAAGTTTGTGTAATGGTAATTGTTCATTTATTCATTCCTGAAAAACCGTCGGGTTTTGAAGCTTTGAAATATGGCGTTAATGTGTGTACTTTGAGAACAAGGAACTTTGAGATAATTTCCTGTAAAGTTCGTGTAATGTCTTTTCTTTAATTCATGCCTGAGATGAAAAACGTCAGGCTTTGAAAGCTTGAATAATGGTGTTAATGGTGTGTACTTTTGAGAACAAGAACTTTGAAGATAATGTCTTTTTGTTTTTTCATTAACTGAATTATACAGCGCGCGCTGCATTGCTGTGCAACTGATGCGGTTGAGGGCCGAGGGTAGGTTGTTTATTATTGCTCGCTTTGGAATCGACGTTGTTTAGTTTTAGTGTTTCCCCCCCCCCTCCCCCCCCCCTCCCCCCCGCCTCCAATTGGGGAGCTACGCCTCTGTCTTCCTTGATTGGTTTGTTTTTTGCGTGTAGCTTTGTCTCAACCACCCCCCCCCCTCCCCTTTTCCCTATTCAATATAATCTCTCTCTGTTTGCCTCTGCTTATACAAGTCCCTCGTTGTATTTTTCTTCTCGCTTCTTAGTATCCTCTCTGTCTCTCTCTCTCTCTCTCTCTCTCTCTCTCATCTCTCATCTCTTTCTCGCTCTCTCTCTCTCTCTCTCCTTTCTCTTTCTCCTCTCTCTCTCTCATCTTCTCTCTCTCCTCTTCTTCTCCTCTCTCCCTCTCTCCTCTTCTCTCAACGCTTTATTTTCATACTTTCTTTGTTTCTTCTAGGTCCTATGTCTCCTGTCCCTCTGTCTCTGTCTCTCTCTCTCTCTCTCATCTCTCTCTCTCTCTCTCTCTCTCTCTCTCTCTGTCTCTCTCTCTCTCTCGTCTCTCTCTTCTCTCTCTCTTGCCTCTCTCATCTCTCTCGTCTCTCTCTCTCTCTCTCTCTCTCTCTCTCTCTCTCTCTCTCTCGCTCTGTGACTGCTGCGTGCACTTGCGCGCACGCGCGGGTGTGTTTGTGTTAAAAAGTGTAATCTCTATGATTGCACACCCTGCTGTATTTGCATAAGTGTGTGTACGTCTGTGTTTGTGCATGGATGCTATGTTTGAAGTTATGTAGTGTCCATGTTTGTGATAGGTTCGTCAGTTTAATTTAACGATTTTCACAATAGTCTTTCTTCTTCTTCTTCTTCGTTCGCTCATGAAGTTTCCTGTCATATGAGCGTAGATTGCGGTCATGCTGCCGTTAATGCGCATAACTAAGAAATAGCTAGGCCCACCACGTCCGTCTTCGGCTGTAGAAAATGTTTGTAAGAATTTCTAGAACAAAGGCAGGAGAATTGGACCAGTGCTGAAAGATAGCGGATGACAGTAAGCAAAAGGGAAAGGCAGAAGCAAAGAGAATAACAGATTATAGATAGCTACAAGCACAGAACGTCCAGAAGGTGGGGAACTATTTTACAAAAGATCCCCGTATCCCCACGGGGGGTTACACCAATAGTGATATTAGACACAACAAAGAACCAAAAACGTATTAATAATTAACAAAACTCTAATGCATAAATTACAACCAATGTCCAGCATCTAGTAACAAGCACTGTCGTTCAATAAAAAATAAAACATAACAAAATTTGGCAATTTCAGAACTTTAGCTTTATGACAGTAGGCAAAATATCAAAGACCGAAGACGAAAGGGCTGGATAATAAAGGTTGGTGATATCGCCTGAGCGCGTGGCTCACTTGCGTGTGCGTGTCATGTGAGAAACTTCCACACCGCAACGTGCCTCATAGAGCGCCGCAGGTGTTCACTACAAACAACATCAGCGAAATGAATGGTTGGATTGCCCAAACCAGTTCTATTACACAGTTTAGGATGATGAGTGCGTTATCGTTGAAGCTTAACTTACATAGTATAATTATTTGCTTTTTATCTATACTTTGATACCACACTGTCATCTTCGTCATGAAGACTGAGAAGCGATAGAAATACCCTTTTGAATAGAAACTGAATAGAATAATAAAAACATAAATGCGAATGTGCTTTTATTTCCAAATTGACAGTGTTCATGTTGTTTCGGATTTATATGTCTTGCATCCATGCTATGGAATTTCCCATTGAAATTCTAACTCTGTGTGTGGGGTGGTGGTTTTGTTTCTCTCTCCAGAAACTCCTATGTAAATGACCAGTTTCAAACAAGTAACCAGAGACAGACGTTCTGAAAGCAGCCCATCATCATCATGTGGACGACCACGATTCGACTGCTTCCAATTCTGGTGACCATAGCAACGACAACAACAGCCATCATCGCCTTGACAACAACAACGACAATTACAACAACAACAACGGTGTCTGGTGACAGCAGCAGCAGCAGCAGCACCACCATCCACTACGATGTACTCTATCTAAGACCCTTGGTGTCTATACCCGGGCACCATACGCCGTCCATCGTTCTTCTGGATCTCAACTGGCTCGGGTTAAAGAAGCCCCCGAGCCCCTACTCAGCGCACCAAAACGATGCACGTCAAAAACAACAACAACACCACTTTGAGTGAGGTCCGTCAACAATGCCACAACGATAAACAACGATGATGTCAACTCTAACAACAGCAGTGTGTTAAGTTTTATTAACGCTAATATGACGACCACGCTGAACGGTTTTCACTTACTATTGGTGATGTTATATAATAATAATAATTAATACGAATAATAATAATAATAATCGTACTGGAGGTCAATGACGATCGCTATCTGTGGTGGAGAACGGCGTAACTAGAAGTGATGGATAATTTCACAGAGAAAGGTGATGTAAAACAATACCAAGAAAATACCGTGAACGCGACTGCAGTGGGGAAAACCGACCAACGGGTCAAAAGTGAAGTTGTGAACCCAGATTTAAAACCTCGGACGGGAAGTGATGTCATAAGGGGAGATGACGTCACTGCCGTGCTTCCGGTGCTGCTGGCTGCTGTCAACCTTGTGAGGAGAATTCGGGCGGAGACAAACATCAGTTTGGGTTGGTGCACAATGCTGGGTTGTTGTTGTTTTTCTGTTCCTCTGTCCGTCTGTTTTTCTCTGTCTGTTTCCGTTTTGTTTGTCCGCTTCTCCTTTGTATCTCTATTTCTGTCTCCCTGTCTGTTGTTGTCTCTGTATTTATGTGGCACTCCCTCCCCCTCTCTCTCTCTCTCTCTCTGTCTCTCTCTCCCTCCTCTCCCTCTCTCTCTATCTTCTCTCTTCTCTCTACTCTCTCTCCCTCTCTCTCTCTCTGCTCTCTTCTCCTCTCTGCTTTTGCTACCTTTATGTTCAATTAATATGTATGTGTAATTTTATGCCTTGACAATGTTTGTATTCTATGTTCGTATATAATTATATGTACAAAGGTGCTACCTTTATGTTCAAATTTGTATGTGTAATTTTATGCCTTGCCATGTTTGTATTCTATGTTCGTAATATGTATCAAGGACAGATTGGAAGACTAGGCGTTGCCTAAAATCTTTATCCTTGCAAAATAAGTTTCAGTTCAGTTTTCAAGTTTTCAAGTTTTCTCTCCCTTCTCTCTCTCTCTCTCTCTCTCTCCCTCTATCTTCCTGTCTCTCTCTCTCTCCTCTCCCCTCTCTCTCTCTCTCTCTCTCTCTCTCTCTCCCGTCCCTCTCTCTCTCTCATCTCTCTCTCTCTCTCTCTCTCTCTCTCTCTCTCCCCCAAAATCTTAATACCTTATGCAATTAATGTTTCAGTCTTGCAAGTCTTCAGTCCACTCTCTCTCACTCTCTCCATCTCTCCTCTCTCTCTCTCTCCCTAAATCTCTCTCTCTCTCTCTCTCTTCTCTCTCTCTCTCTCATCTCTCTCCTCTCTCTCTCTCTCTCGTTCTGCGTTTTAGGGGCGTGTGATGCGCGTGTGTCCGTCCTTCCGTCCGTTCTTCCTTGAGTCCATCCATCAGTCCGAATAGTCCATCGGGTTACATGTCTTTGGGGGCTTTTGTGGGAGATGGGGGTTTTTGCCGTTCCCCTTTTTCAAAATAGGCCCTAATGCAATTCACGCACATCCACATGCACACAACTGAACGCACACGCGCGCGCGCGCGCCCGCGCGCCCACACACACACACACACCCTAAATACACGCACACACACGCACCTAAACACACGCGCACACCTATGTACACACGTGCGTGCACGCGCGCGTGCGTGCGCAGAAACACAGACAAGAGAGAGAGAGAGAGAGCAGAGAGAGAGCAGAGAGAGAGAGAAGAGATAGAGAGAGATAGAGAGCCGAGAGAGATGCACGCACATAGCAATGCGCGAGCATGTAAGCATGAAGAATGTATGCACGTGCACCCTCGCATCACGCTCGCGCGGACACACATTTGTTTAGTTCAGACGCTCTCATGCCAGCCTCTTTCACCAAAACACTATACCGTCTACATAGGCCTACACTATGCACCAGTCCATACTAATAAATGCTGACCCAGCACCACGAAACGGAAAGGGACATCAAGTCGCTGGACTAATTTCTCACAACAGACTTGCAAAGTCAAACTTCTAAAAAAAAGTTTATCAGTTTTCAGTTAGGGGGTATTATCCGTGCTGTCTGACATCTCATCGTTCATATGGATAAAGGACAATTAATGTTATGGTCTCTAAATATCCCAAAAAGTGCTTCAAAATGATAGAGGTCAATGCATTTTCTTCAGTTTGGCTAAACTTTAAACTGTGATTTATCAAAACGGCTGACAGTAACCATACCAACGTTAAATGCTCATAACTCTACAAGGGAAAACGTTACAAGAATGGTTCGGTTAATATGTCATGTGAAAGAGAATTGGCTGCAGTGGCAATGTATCCATTTTCTCAGAATTGTCATTTTGACACTTAATGTCCTTGTTTCGTGGTGCTAGGACACATATATTCTTATACATAACATCAAAGCAAAAAGATGTCTGATCCTTTCATAAAACTACACCCACACCCACCACACCAAACCAAGCCACACCCACACCAACACACGTCCTTTTATCCTTCCACCTACCCTCTCCTCACACATCGCAACCAGACCACCACCACCACCACAACCACGCTCCCAACTCACCCACTACCCCCACCATTTCTATCATAACCATCAAAAAGGCTGCTTAGAAATAGCCTCAATCAAAAAGACTGAGACCAGAGGTAATAATGAGAAGGATAAAGAAAAAAATAGTCGAATACCTCGAGGTTCTTGTCTGGCATTATATAAATAGAACTACACACAGGTTATCTTCTTCTAAGGCATCCGGTGTACATCTGTGTTCTATCGAGGACCCAGCATGTTTGACAATCGCGTGAAAGGTAGCACACGCCTTGTTGTTTTTGACTTGCTGACAGGTTATACACCCAAGCAGGTATGCTTCTTTTGGTCTCCCTCCCCCAAGACCCAAACAACATGGGCAGACAGGGGACCAAATGCAGAACACAACGCACGCCAGTCGATGTGAATGACATGTCAGCAGATGTGAGAAAAACACAGAATGAAACAAAGCATATTGCTTTGTATGAGATGGTACACCGATCCTAAGTCTGTTGGAGGCTAGACTTAGTTTAGCCTTCGTCGCCATAATAAACTACGCGTTATTGAATCTCCGTCTCTGTTTTACAACGGTACGGGGCGTGTAATCATGCCTGCTTCTTAGACAGTCAACATGGGTAATAGGCCTAGTGTGTAAATAAGAATTAACTCCCCAAAACAATTAGGCTGTTTAGCCTAATTCACATACTCACTACCCGTGTTGAGTGTCTACGACGCACTCGTGTTTACACGCCCAGGTGATTGTCTGTTTAGGTACAGTTATGATCCTTAGCGCTAGACACTTAGTTAGTGCTTTCCATTTGAAAGGAATTTCTTTGCGGACGGTAAACTCACTCTCTCTTTGTCTCTATCTTTTCTTTTCTCTATCTCGCGTTCGCACGAGCGGTAAAATTAGATTGTGCCTTCTGTTTGATCAAGGGAAATATACTAAGCCATGAGAGGAATCTCCCAAAACTGGTCATTGGCTGTGTCGGCCGTTTTTCGGAGGTCTATTTGCTTTTCTTGATCTATGACGAAACATTACGCGCCTTAGTACACACACGCAAACAAAATTCATTGAACTCATAGTTTTTGTGTGCTAAATCAATTATCACAAGTCACAAGTCACAAGTCACACAATTTATTGTCCAGAAAACATTGTGTGACTTGTGGACTTGTGACTTGAGAATGGGAGTTAGCACACAAAAACTATGAGTGCAATGAATTTGTGTTTTGCGTGTGTGTACTAAGGCGCGTAATGTTTCGTCATAGATCAAGAAAAGCAAATAGACCTCCGAAAAACGGCCGACCACAGCCCAATGACCAGTTTTGGGAAGATTCCTCTCATGGCTTAGTATATTTCCCTTGATCAAACAGAAGGCACAATTCTAATTTTTACCGCTCGTGCGAACGCGAGATAGAGAAAAGAAAAGATAGAGACAAAGAGAGAGTGAGTGTTACCGTCCGCAAAGAAATTCGCTTTCAAATGGAAAGCACTAACTAAGTGTCCTAGCGCTTAAGGATCATAACTGTACCTAAACAGACAATCACCTGGAGTGTAATCACGAGTGCGTCTTAGAAGTCAACACGGGTAGTAGTATGTGAATTAGACTAAACAGCCAATCGTTTTTGGAGTTTAGTCTAATTTACACACTAGCCTACTACCCATGTTGACTGTCTACGACACACTCATGATTACACGCCCCGTACCGTTGTAAAACAGAGACGAGATTCAATAACCGTTAGTTTTATTATGGCGACGAAGGCTAACTAAGCAGCCTCCAACAGACTTAGGATCGGTGTACATCTCGTTACAAAGCATTTGTTTTGTTTCATTCTGTGTTTTTCTGATACCTGCTGCCGTGTCATTCACACCGAATGGCGTGCGTTGTGTTCGCATTTGGTCCTCCGCCTCGGCCCCCCCCGCGCTGTCGCCCGATGTTGTTTGGGTTCTTGGGGAGGGAGACCAAAAGAAGCAGACCTGCTTGTGTGTACTAACTTGTCAGCATGTTAAAAGCAACAAGGCCTGTGCTAACCTTTCACACGATTGTCAAAACATGCCTGGGTCCCTCGGTAGAACACGAGATGTACACCGAGCCTTAGAAGAAGATAGCCTGTGTGTGTTCTATTATTATAATGCCAGACAAGAAACTCGAGGTATTCGACTATTTTTTTCTTTATCCTTCTCATATTACCTCTGGTCTCGTCTTTTTGATGGAGGCTATTTCTAACAGCCTTTTTGATGGTTATGATAGAAATGGTGGGGGTAGGGGTGAGGTGGGAGCGGGGTTGTGGTGGTGGTGGTGGTCTGGTTGCGATGTGTGAGGAGAGGGTAGGTGGAAGGAAAAGGGACGTGTGTTGGTGTGGGTGTGGCTGGGTTGGGTGTGGTGGGTGTGGGTGTAGTTTTATGAAAAGGATCAGTACATCTTTTGCTTTGATGTTTTGTATAAGACTAGTATGTGTCCTAGCACCACGAAAGGGACATTTGAGTGTCAAAACGACCGTTCTGAGATAATGGTACAGTTTAAAAACTTCAGACAATTCCCTTTCACAATGATATAAGAACCGAACCATATTTGCTAACGTTATTCCGTTTGATAGATTGATGAGCATTTAACGTTGGTATGTTTGACTGTCAGCCGTTTTGATAAATCACAGTTAAAGTTTAGCCCAAAGAGAAAATGCATTGACCTAATCATTTTGAAGCACTTTTTGGGATATTTTAGAGACCATAACATTAATTGTCATTTATCGCATATGAACGATGAGATGTCAGACAGCACGGAAATACCCATAACTGAAAACTGATAACTTTTTTTTTTTAGAATTTTGAGCTGGGGGAAAAGCCTGTTGTGAGAGAACTAGCCCAGTTACTTAATGTCCCTTTCGTGGTGCTGGGTCACATTTATTAGTATTGGACTGGTGCATAGTGTAGGCCTATGTTAGAACGGTATAGTGTTTTGGTGAAAGAGGCTGGCATTCGAGAGCGTCGTGCAACTAAACAAATTGCCGTGTCCGCGCGAGCGTGATGCGAGGGTGCACGTGCATACATTCTGTCATGCTTACATAGCTCGCGCATTGCTATGTGCGTGCCATCCTCTCTCTCGCTCTATCTCTCTCTCTCTCCATCTCTCTCATCTTCGTCTCTCTTCTCTCTCGTCTTCTCTCTCTTCTGTCTGTGTTTCTGCGCACGCACGGCTGCGCGCATGCACGCACTGCCTGTAACATCAGGGTTGTGTCGCCGTGTGTTTTAGGTGCGTGTGTGTCGCGTGTATTTAGGTGCTTTGATTTGTGTCTGGTGTGTGTGTGCGCTGCGCGCCGCGTTGCGCGTGTGGTCGCAGTTAGTGGTGCATCTGAATGTGCGTGAATTGCATTAGGGCCTATTTTGAAAAAGGGAACGGCAAAACCCCCATCTCCCACAAAAGCCCCCAAAGACATGTAAACCGATGGAATATTCGGACTGATAGGATGGACTCAAGGACGCACGGACGCCTCAGCGAACGCGAAACACGCGCACCACACACCCCTAAACGCAGAGAGAGAGAGACGATGAACTCGAGAGAGAGAGAGATAGAGACGATGAAGAGAGAGGAGAGCAGAGAGAGAGAGAGAGCGAGAGAGAGGGAGAGAGAGAGAGAGACTGAGACTGAAGACTGAAAAACGTTATTACATAAGGATTAAGAGAGAGAGAGGGAGAGAGAGAGAGAGAGAGAGGAGAGGAGAGATGATAGAGAGAGAGAGGGGGAGAGCGAGAGAGAGAGAGAGAGACGACGAGAGAGGTGAGAAGAGAGAGAGAGGCGAGAGCATAAGAGAGAGAGAGTAGAGAGAGAGGGAGAGAGGGAGAGAAAACTTGAAAAACTTGAAAACTTGAACTTTATTTTCCAAGGATAAAGATTTAAGGCAACGCCTAGTCTTCCAGTCTGTCCTTGGTACATATACGAACATAGAATACAAACATGGCAAGGCATGATATTACACATACAGATTTGAACATAAAGGTAGCACCTGTGTACATATACGAACATAGAATACAAAACATGGCAAGGCATGATATTCATAGATACAGATTTGAACATAAAGGTAGCAAAGCAGAGAGGAGAGAGAGAGAGAGAGAGAAGAGACGAGAAGAGAGAGAGAGATGAGAGAGAGAGATGAGAGAGACGGAGAGAGCAGAAGACAGAGAGAGAGAGAGAGAGAGGGGAGGGCTACACAGGTGCCACACTAAAATACGAGAGACACGAACAGACAGGGAGACAGAAATAGAGATACAAAGGAGAAGCGGACAAACAAAACGGAAACAGACAGAGAAAAACAGACGGACAGAGGAACAGAAAAACAACAACAACCCAGCATTGTGCACCAACCCAAACTGATGTTTGTCTCCGCCCGAATTCTCCTCACAAGGTTGACAGCAGCCAGCAGCACCGGAAGCACGGCAGTGACGTCATCTCCCCTTATGACATCACTTCCCGTCCGAGGTTTTAAATCTGGGTTCACAACTTCACTTTTGACCCGTTGGTCGGTTTTCCCCACTGCAGTCGCGTTCACGGTATTTTCTTGGTATTGTTTTACATCACCTTTCTCTGTGAAATTATCATCACTTCTAGTTACGCCGTTCTCCACCACAGAAGCGCTCTCATTGACCCCAGTACTATTATTGTTATTATTATTAGATTATTATTATTATATATTAACATCACCAATAGTAACGTGAACCGTTCAGCGTGGTCGTCATATTAGCGTTAATAAAACTTAACACACTGCTGTTGTTAGAGTTGACATCATCGTTGTTTATCGTTGTGGCATTGTTGACGACCTCACTCAAAGTGGTGTTGTTGTTGTTTTTGACGTCATCGTTTTGTGCGCTGTAGGGGCTCGGGGGCTTCTTTAACCCGAGCCAGTTGAGATCCAGAAGAACGATGACGCGATGGTGCCCGGGTATAGACACCAGGGGTCTTAGAGTACTAGTGGTGGTGGTGCTGCTGCTGCTGCTGCTGTCACCAGACACCGTTGTTGTTGTTGTAATTGTCGTTGTTGTTGTCAAGGCGATGATGGCTGTTGTTGTCGTTGCTATGGTCACCAGAATTGGAAGCAGTCGAATCGTGGTCGTCCACATGATGATGATGGGCTGCTTTCAGAACGTCTGTCTCTGGTTACTTGTTTGAAACTGGTCATTTACATAGGAGTTTCTGGAGAGAGAAACAAAACCACCACCCCACACACAGAGTTAGAATTTCAATGGGAAATTCCATAGCATGGATGCAAGACATATAAATCCGAAACAACATGAACACTGTCAATTTGGAAATAAAAGCACATTCGCATTTATGTTTTTATTATTCTATTCAGTTTCTATTCAAAAGGGTATTTCTATCGCTTCTCAGTCTTCATGACGAAGATCACAGTGTGGTATCAAAGTATAGATAAAAAGCAAATAATTATACTATGTAAGTTAAGCTTCAACGATAACGCACTCATCATCCTAAACTGTGTAATAGAACTGGTTTGGGCAATCCAACCATTCATTTCGCTGATGTTGTTTGTAGTGAACACCTGCGGCGCTCTATGAGGCACGTTGAGGTGTGGAAGTTTCTCACATGACACGCACACGCAAGTGGCCACGCGCTCAGGCGATATCACCAACCTTTATTATCCAGCCCTTTCGTCTTTGATACTGCTACTGTTATAGCAAATTCTGAAATGGACAAATTGTTACGATTTTTTGACGCCTTATTACTAGAAATTGTTGTATTTTATGCATTAGCTTGGGTTAATTATTAATACGTTTTTTGGTTTCTTTTTTGTGTCCTAATATCACTATTGGTGACCCCCGTGGGAATACCGGGGATCTTTTGTACAAAATAGTTCCCCCACCTTCTGGAAGTTCTGTGCTTGTAGCTTCCTCTAATCTGCCACTCTATTTTACTCTGCCTTTTCCCTTTGCTTACTGAGGTCGACTATATATCTGCCTCACTTGTCAATTCTCCTGCCGTTGTTCTGAGAAATTCTTACAAAGATTTTCTTCAGCCGAAGTCGGACATGACTGGGCCTAACTGTTTCTTAGTTATGTGCATAACGGCAGCATGAAGCATCTGCGTTCATAATTGATTGGAAACTGTCTGAGCGAACGAAGAAGAAGAAGAAGAAGACTTATTGGTGAAAATACGTTTAAATTAAACTGCCGAACCTAGCCAAACCCATGGGACACTACATTAAAATTCTAAAACTAGCAATCCATGCAAAACACAGACGGACACACAATTTATGCAAAATACACGCAGGGTGGTCACTCATAGAGATACACTTTAAACACAAACACACCGCGCTGTGCGCGCAAGTGCACGCACTCAGTCACAGAGCGAGAGAGAGAGAGAGTAGAGAGAGAGAGAGAGAGAGATGATCTGAGAGAGAGAGAGAGAGAGCGAAAAAAAGAGATCCGTGAGGAGAGAGAGAGAGAGAGAGGAGAGAGAGAGACAGAGGAGAGAGAGAGAGGAGAGATGAGAGGAGAGAGAGAGAGAGAGAGAGAGAGAGACAGAGACAGAGACAGCGACATAGACATAGAAAGAAAACAAAGAAAGTATTGAAATAAAGCGTTGAGAGGGAGGGAGAGAGAGACGGAGGAGAGAGAGAGAGAGAGAGAGGAGAGAGAGCGAGATAGAGAGAAGAAGAAGAAAGAGAGATTGAAGAGGACTGAGTGAATGAGAGAGAGAGAGGAAAAGAGAGGAGAGAGAAGAGAGAGAGAGGAGAGAGACAGAGATGGATACTAAGAGCGAAGAAGAAAAAAACAACGACGTGAACTGTTATGATAGCAGATAGCAAACAGGAAGAGATATAGGAATAGGGAAGGGAGGGGGGGGGGGGGCGTACAAGCACCGAAAAACAAACCAAGTCACAGGAGACAGAGGCGTGTAAGCTTTACCCAATTGGGAGAGGGGGGGGAGGGGGGGGGGAGGGGCGGGGGGGGAAACACTAAACTAAACAAACGTCGATTCAAAGTGATGCATAAAAACACCTACCATCGCCCATACAACCGCATCAGTTTGCACAGCATCAGCAGCGTGGCTGATATAATTCAGTTAATGAGAAAATACAAAAAGAACATTATCTCACAAGTTCTTGTTTCTCAAAGTACACACATTAACAATATTATTTTCAAGTTTTCAAGATCCAACGGTTTTTTCTTCTCAGGAATGAATTAAAGGAAAATGACACTACACAGAACCTTTACAGAACATTATCCTCAAAGGTCTTGTTTCTCAAGTAGAAGAACCCCACACATTAACCACATTATTTTTCAAGCTTATTCAAACCCGACGGGGTTTCTTCAGGAATGAGTACAAAAGAAATGGCATTACACAAAACTTTTACGGGTACAGGTGAACATTGATCAGAAAAAATGGAAAAAATCGAGTGAGTGAGAAACAATATTTATGCACGAACTAAGGTAGCTTGAACAGAAGACATTAACTTAAAATGAGAGAGAGAACATTGCACACACAAAACTCATATATGTACGTTCAACACACACACACACCACACACACACACACACACACACAGAGGACACACACACACACACACAGAGGCACACACACACACACGCGCGCACGATACGCACACGCACGCACACGCACACACACGCTACGCACGCACGCACGCACACGGCACGCACACACCCCCTCGCTCCCCCCCCGCGCACACCACAACACAACACACACACACACACACACACAGGATATGTTTGCATATTCTCAAAGTGCTTCTTTTAGGTCGATCGATCGGACAATCTCCTGGCCAGCCATAATATGATCGCAGATGCGTCATGCTGCCCATTATGCGCCAAACTAAGACAACAGTTAGGCCCAGCATGTCCGTCATCGGCGGCGATAGTTGTTTGAAGGAATTTTCTAGAACCAAAACCAGAGCGATGGTCCACTACATGCAGAAATGTAGAGTAGATGACAGTAAGTCACCTAATCAAAGGAAAAGGTAGAAGTCAAATAGGAGTGAAGATTAGAAGAAAGTATACAAGCATCGAACTTCCAGAGGGGGGGGAACTATTTGTGTACGAAACGACCCCCCCGGTATCCCCATGAAAGAGGGGGGGGGGTGGAGGTGTATGAGATCAAATATAAGATTCCATTGATTCCATTTGGCTTACCACATAGGCTTACACTTCATTAAAGACCCCACACAGGTCACGTTGTAAAAATCAATCACGGGTTTCACGAGGTTTTCCCCCTTATAGCTGGTAAGAAATCTTAGCTTGTTTTGACCAGGTTTGACTCCCATACAAATGTCCTCAAATTGAAAACGAAACACCATTTTAAAAGAGCAGACTCAATTTGAACATGGGGACATTTCTATGTGGGTCACAGCTACCCAGAAAAAAAACCCATACAAGCGACTTAATCGTGTCGTGCTGTCAGTGTGTCTGTAATAGACCCACAGAGCCGGCTGGATTAAGTCCCTTGGGGGGGGGTTTCTGGGTAGGTGTGACCCACGTACAAGTCTGCCCCCCATACACGATCGAGGATGCTCTTTAAAGTGAAGTCTCATTTTCGTGCATGGACGCAATATGTATGGGCGCAACACTTGGTCAAAATAAGATTTCTTAACAGCGAGAGAGGCAAACACGTGAAACCCGTGATTTTCACTCATGTATCTGGTGGGTCTTTAACATCAGCAATGTCACCAACTGGAGGCAATTCGATTAAGTGAGAAAGCTTTGAACAGCATTTCTTTTGTGTCTTGGATTGCATTTTTGGCGTGCGTCTGTGTTTTACGTATCCTCACCAATAAAATATAATAAAATAAAACGATTTAATGAAATGTGTACATTTCGAAAATGTTGGGAATTAATCTGTTGTTGAAATGTTCAGATAAAAGGAGAGAACCAAAACGGGAAGAAGGAAATAGAGATTTCAGAGAGAACACTGAACACTGAACACCGTAAATGTATTAATGTAGATGGAAGACGGTGTAAAAAGCGCCTGGGCGGGTAAGAAAGCCCACCCCAATTATCTCATGAAATGAAGCAAATTTCAGTCTCATTTTGCCCATGAGACGAGTGGTAATTTTTAGCATTCGTCTTATGGGCAAATTTTGACTGAAATTTTCTTTATTTCATGAAATAATTGGCATGGGCTTCTTAACCGCCCCATGCGCTTTTTACCCAGTCTTCCCCTACATTGGCCATGGGTCCACAATGCATCACGAAGAAGGGGGAAGTCAGTAACTATCAAACATAAGAGTTAACGCTAACTCGAAAGATCCAAATTTCATTCACATTTCATGCGCATCAACATTAACAGTCTAACTATCAAATAACTTGTGACTTACAAACATAATCAAAACTAGACTAAGGATCCAAATCTCATTCAGACATCGTTCACATCGGACATTAATAGCTTAATGTTTAAGACAATAACCTGTACTAACAAAGCATCAGCAAAGCGAACCAAAAGATTCAAATCCCATTCACACACAATTCACATAATTTTTTCAGTTAAAATATTTCACAGCAGAGAGAGAGGGAGGAAGAGAGAATGAGAGAGCGAGAGAGAGAGAGAGAGAGAGAGATGAGAGATAGAGGAGATGAGAGAGAGAGGGAGAGATAGAGGGAGAGGAAGTAGCCGAGAGAGAGAGAGAGTAGAGAGAGATGAGAGAGAGAGAGAGGAGAGAGAGAGAGAGAGATAAGAGAACCGAGAGGTAGAGAGACAGAAACAGTGACAGAGAATTATTCCATTTCCTTGAACAAAAGCATATATCTTGTGATTCAATAGTCACCTGCTGCATCAATTATTCAGACTGTTGTGCGTTCTGTGGGTGGCTCCAGCGACATATAGTGGCACAATTCAGTTAGTGGGACAGTGGGGAAATATAAAGGACCAAAAGAAAAAGAAAAAGCCCCACACGAATCTACAGGCTCTGTCTACTTTTAGAACAACTACATTGAACGATGTTTTAAATGCGAATCCTATTATAGATTAATGTTACTTAATTATGTAATGGCGGCGTTGCGGCACAGAGCTCCGAGAGAGAGAGAGAGATAGACGAGAGAATGACGAGAGAGAGAGAGAGAGAGAGATGATCGAGAGAGTGAGAGAGAGAGATGGTGGGGGAGAGAGAGAGAGAGAGAGTGTTTGTGAGTGAGAGAGAGAGAGAGAGAGCACAGAGACATACGCATAGAGGCAGACAAACAGATAGAGCCAAGAGAAAAACGAGAGAGAGAGAGATAGAGAGGGGAGGAGAGAGAGAAAGAGAGAAGAGAGAAGAGAGAGAGAGAGTGGAGCAAGTCAGAGAAGACAAACAGACAGAAACAGAGAGACAGAGGCAGAGAGAGACAGAGAGAAGAGAACAAAAGGGGGAAAAAAAGAAGAGAGAGAGCGAGAGAGAGAGAGAGAGAGAGCTGAGAGAGAGAGTGAGAGAGAGCGATCGTGAGCGAGAGAGATGAGAGAGAGAGAGAGAGAGAAGAAAAGATGAGGAGGAGAGAGAGAGAGAGAGAGAGAGAGGCAGAGAGCAAAGGGAGGAAAACAGCTTATATGTGATGTAAAAGTGGTTGAAACGTTTGAAAATTGACAGTTAAAAAAGCCAGAGAGAATTTTAGTTGTGCAATCTTAATAATATAAAAACAACAACACCCAGATACCACAATGTCCAGGTTACACTCACTCACTCAATCACTCAATCAATCAAATATTTATGGTATTTAAAAAATAAAGAAATTCTTTGTCTGGCATGCATAGAAAAAACATATACATTCGATAGAGACAATAAGACAACTATTCAGTAAAGACGATCATAAGAATTAAATTTACACTACAATATAACACACACGCACACACACAACACACACACCACACACACACACACACACACAACACACACACACACAACACACACACACACACACACACACACCACCATCACACACACACACACACACCCACACCCCTCCCCTTCACCACAACATATTTTTCATAAACTCCACCCATCAACCATGCCTTTATCCCCTCACACACACGTTACACACAACACACACACACACACACACACACACGAGCACACGCACACAAACACACACACAACACACTACACACCCCTACCCCCCCCCCCCACACACACACACAAACACACACACAACACACACAGACACACGCGCACCCCGCACACAGATAGAGAGAGAGCGGAGAGAGAGAGAGAGAAGAGATGAGAGAGAGAAGAGAGAGAGAGAGAGAGAGAGAGGAGAGACTACTGCGGATTGGAGTTGGTTTTGAAGAGTTAGAAGAGAGAGATATAGAGATTAGAGAGAGAGGGAGAGAGAGAGCTTAACCAACAATTTGTATAAAAGTAATAATAGGACAAACAAACAAAATTTTATAAAAGGGGGTGCATAAAAACAAGGCTTAGATTATAAAAGCCAATGCTGAATACTAGAACAATGTAAAATAATGAATGCTAAAGTCAACACACAAAGTCAACCCACACAATTCACCCTGGATCTCTCTCTCCTCTCTCTCTCTCTCTATCGCTCTTCTATCTCGCCTCTCTCTCTCTCTGCTATCTCTCCCCTCCTCCCTCCCCCTCCCCCCAATTCTCTCTCACTGGAAGACACAATGCAAGGAACTCACAATGAAGGCACTTATGCTTATCCACACAAGTCAAACAAACGTGTACACTCATATACAAAGGGAGAGAGAGATGAGAGAGGAGAAGAGAGGAGATGAGAGAGACATCGAATAAACGTAGAGAGATGAGAGAGAGATGAGAGAGCAGAGGGGGGGATGGAGAGAGGAGCAGTCGTGGGGCTAGTAGAAAGAATCAAAGATTTTCATGTGATAATATGAACACGCATGGTATGTCCATGATGACAAGAAAGAGAGGAGAGCGAGAGAGAGAGAGAGAAAGGCGAGAGGAGAGAGAGAGAGAGAGAGTGAGAGAGGAGTGAGAGAGAGAGAGAGGGGGGAGAGAAGAGAGAGAGACAGACGTGAGAGAGAGAGATGAGAGAGCAGAAGCAGAGAGCGTTGAGAATAGCTGAAGAGAGAATGAGAGAGAGAGTGCGAATGGTTTATTCAAAAGTCCTTGGCTACATTTGAAGGGGGGAAACATGAACATTCAAACAATGCATTCATCTAATTTATATATTTATATCTGAGCTTAAATGCATGATAAAGAAACATAGCAAATTGCTTTATAACATTTGTCAATGCTAGAGGCGATTACCATTTATAAGTTTAAACAGACAGTGGATTACTCGAATGAACTTAGCAAGAATAAGTATTTCTTCTGAGATGCATCATATAATGGAGCAGGTGAATACAAAATGAACCTCATCTTCAATTACATTTTGACAATAAGAACATAATAACTCAATTTCTTTATGAACCATGTAATAAAAATAATGTTTGTTTAAATATGATATTCCAAATCTGAATTTAGTTTAGTATTCTTTTTAGATGTCTGAGAAGAGAGATGAGAGAGAGAGAGAGAGGAGGAGAGAGAGAGCGATAAGACGAAGCGAGGAGAGGAAGAGAGAGACGAGAGAAGAGCAGAAGAGAGAGAGAGAGAGAGAGAGAGACCTGAGAGAGAGAGAGAGAATGAGACCGAGCAGGAGAGAGAGAGAGAGAGATGATGAGAGAGAGAGAAGAGAGAGAGTAGAGAGAGAGGAGAGAGAGAGAGAAGAGAGAGAGAGAGAGAGTGATTGAGAGCGAGAGAGAGAGAGAGAGATGAGAGAGAAGAGAGAGAGAGAGAGTATAAGAAAACACAGCACAATTCCAGAGACATTTCGCAAAAATCAAATTACATTTACCCACGACAACACGAAAACTCCATCAAAGGAGACAGGCGACGATGACATAGCAGCATTGGGAGGATACTGGAGGGATTCCAACATCGCAGTTGAGGACCCAGTCACAATCCACCAATAACTCAGACATTGAACACAATCGTGACATTGCCAAAGTCACGTTTCTGTGTTTCATCCATCACGGAATTCTATATTCTAATCCATATTACTAATTGATTCATGTTTCAGTTTAACGTCGTCCTCGCTCAACAAAAGAGTGTATGGAGAGACAGGGATGCCAAATCCTAATGCAGAAAAAAGAGAGGGTTTTTAACAAACACCACTTCATATGCACGACCTTGAACGAGAAAATCATCATCATATAGTAAAAAGCCAAGTGTCCGGTGTGTGTGTGTCTGTCTGTCTGTCTGTCTGAAACACAAAACGGGCCTTATAACTCCGCCGTTTTTCGACCGAATCGCTTCAAATTTTTGCTGTGAGCCCTGACGGGGCGATGGCAACGGCAACCGAGGCGGCCGTGTGGGTCATTTGCGCGGTTCGGCAAATGCGCGAAACGCGCGGAAATGTGAAAATGGATCATGCAACTGAAAATGTGACAAATATTAGTGCTCTAGCAGCAGCGAAGTAAACTAGTATTCGAAACATATAGCTTCAAAACTTCATAACTGTGATCACGGAACAAAGCGTTGTCTTTTTCTGTTCAATGCTGTCGTATTAATTCAAACGAAGATGGATTTAGCTCCCCATTTCCCAAGGAGCAATGACTCCCACCCAAAGCACATAGGCACAGAGGAGACAAAACCTGGAAGTTTATCCACCCGTTTATTTCTTAAAGACCCACCACGTCACCGTGTCAAAATCACGGTTTTTTTTCACGTGTTTTCCCTCTTATTGCTGGTAAGAAATCTTAAGAAATCTTCCAAGCAATAAGAGGGAATGTGACATGACTGTGACGTGACTGGGGTCTTTAAGGGGCATAGGCTTTAAACATAGGTTAATAGGGGCGCTTGAAGAAAAGTAAGAGTATGCAAACTAAAATATGGGCGTAGGTAAGGTGTTTAATAGGTTTCGTTGGACAACAGGGCCTGAAGACAAGAGGTCTTCTAAGGTACTCCTAAGACGCTTGAAAATTTAGGGGGAAGACATCGCTGCTCAGATAGAGGGGGCAAAAACAAAAAATATGGGGCGTTTGTGGCGGTTTTTCCTTTTTTGTATAAACATAGGTTACTTGTTACCAAAACATTAAATTTATTATTAGGGGAAGACGGGTTAAAAAGCGCTATGGGCGGGTAAGAAGCCCACCCCAATTATCTTCATGAAATAAAGAAAAATTTCAGTCACATTTGCCCATGAGACGAATGCTAGACATTAACGCTCGTCTCATGGGCAAAATGACTGACTGAAATTTGCTTCATTTCATGAGATAATTGGGGTGGGCTTCTTACCCGCTTACCATGCGCTTTTTACCCGTCTTCCCCTAAGGCTTTAACTCTTTATACTACGTCATAGCCTTAAATGATACTAACATTTGTAAAGTCACTTAATATTTTAAACTATGACTACTTAATGGTATAATACAGATCATTCATACAGGATCTATTCAAAACATTACATTTTTTTTTTATAACTCCAGATTATATTCTTGTGGTAGGTACCATAGCCAATGAGGTTTATCCGAGGCGGCGTCCGTGTTACTGCTACACATATCTGTATTTTGTTAAAAATATCGGGACTTTACTGGTTAAGCACTGCCTCCGGGTATTGCCTCCAGTATTGTTCCCACAATAATTGTATTTACAAATGCCCCACATGGCGCGAAAGGCCGAAGAGAGGCATAGATACTCCGAACCGTAAGAAAAACCATATTTCCAAAACATTATTTGTTAGTAATGGTTTCATACTACATCATAGCCTTAAATAGCATTAGTGTAGCGTGGCACACAGGTAACGCGCTCGCCTTGTGTCAAGTAAACGTTAAACCCGAGTTCGAACCTGGGTACAGGGGGGTTTTCCTCTCACTTTGCACTAGGCCTTATGGTCTGAACGTGGAGTCTTTCGGATAAGACGGATATAAACCGAGGTCCCGTGTGTGCCCATGCACTGTACCAAGTTAGTTAATCCCAGTGGCAGAGTTAAACCCCAGTGGCAACGAAAAAACCCCTCGAAAAAAAAAAGTTGTCATTTGGTCAAAATTTACACCCCCCCCCCCCCCTTCCTTCCTCTCAGTCACACAAAAATCGCATGCAAAAAAAACAAACGTGGGTGGCGCCCCTCTGGCTGCGACGCGCTCTCCAAGTGGGAGCAACCCGAATTTCACAGAGACGCCTCTGCGGACTATAATTATAAAGTACCTCAATACCTAAAATACTAAAAACAAGAAATACACACATAGTCACGTAATAATTCAAGTGTTAGAAGTACGTACACTAGCGAACAAAAGTTAAGGCCCAGAAAGACAATCATCTCCGAAAACTCACGAACTCAATAAAACGCACCCAGCTCATAACAAAACCTGAATTTATTCTTTTAACATTAAGTTCTTTCAAAAAAATCATTAATCAGAACGAGTTCAGTCAACAAAATGCCCCTTTCAACAACTTCCCCCTCCTCTTGAAAAGTCACACTCAGAATCAATGCACTTTGGAACAGTCAGTACACATTATTGAATTTGTTTTTGCGCGGATGCCTTCATCTCATGGTGACACACCAGCACACAAAATTTGAAGCGATTCGGTTAAGCGGTTCGGGAGATATCTTTGGGACAGACAGAAAACACACACACAAAACCCCCACATTACTGACTGTTCCAAAGTGCATTGATTCTGAATGTGTGACTTTTCAAGAGGAGGGGGAAGTTGTTGTTGAAAGGGGCATTTTGTTGACTCGTAACTCGTTCTGATAATGATGTTTTGGAATAACTTAGGGGAAGACGGGGTAAAAAGCGCATGGGCGGGTAAGAAAGCCCACCCCAATTATCTCATGAAATAAAGAAAATTTCAGTCAAATTTACCCATGAGACGAATGCTAGACATTAAACGCTCGTCTCATGGGCAAAATGAGACTGAAATTTGCTTCATTTCATGAGATAATTGGGGTGGGCTTCTTACACCGCCCAGAGCGCTTTTTACCCCGTCTTCCCTAATGTTAAAAGAATAAATACTCAGTTTTGTTATGAGCTGGGTGCGTTTATATTGAATTCGTGAGTTTTCGGAGATGATTGTCTTTCTGGGCCTTAACTTTTGTTCGCTAGTGTACTTCAAAAATATTCTATTCCGTCTGTTGATGGCATGAAGAACATAGTACATGGATAAGTTATGCATGTGAAAAGAGCTAGTTGCTTGAAGTAGTATTTGAGCTGGAAGTCTAGATTGTTGAAGAAACTTAAAATAAAACAAACAACATAATAATATGTCTGTATTGTTACAATTTGCGGGACTTTACTGGTGTAGCACTGCCTCCGGGCATTACCTCCAGAATCGTTCCCACCATCTTTAAATTAATATCTACTAATATACCCATGATGTGTCTGTCAGCACCGGGGGACGTAAAACAGATTTTCATTCCCTGTGAAGAAACTTCTGAGAGATTTTTTTTTTTTTGAGAGAGAAGAGAGATAGGCAAGAGCAGGAGAAGCGAGAGAAGAGAACCCGGAGAAGATGGGTGGGAGAGATGTGATTCGGGAGGATGTGGGAGAAGAGATTGAGCGAGACCAGTAGGCGGCAGACGAGAGAGAGTGAGAGAGAGGAGAGAGGAGAGAGAGGAGAGAGAAGAAAGAGAGAGAGACCGAAGAGCGAAAGCAGATGAGAGAGAGGGAGAGAGAGATGAAGAAGAGGAGATGATAGAGAGTGGAGGAAAAGAGCGACGAGAAGAGAGACTGTTTTGCGATCGATGAGAGAGACGACGGAGAGAGAGAGAAACATGAGACGAGATGAGAGCGAGAGCGATGACGAGGGAATGAAGAAAGAGACTATTTCGAGAGGAGAGAGAGAGCAGATGAGAAACAGCAGAAGCAGAGAGAGATCGAATGTAAGAAAGATTTGACGTGAGAGAGACTGAGATTGAGAGTAAGAAGGAAACTATTAGATAGATGATTGTAGATGTCTGGAGACAGCCTTGAAATTAAGTATTGAGACGAGAGATGAGATGGAGAGAGTGTGTATTTGAAGAGCGAATGAATTGAATTGAGAGAGGATGGAGATAGATTCGAGGAGAAGAAATCTCTTCTAGAAATTTAAATGACACAGCAACATTCAGATGAGAGAGCAGGAGAAGTAAGGAAAGACCCCCTCCCCCTCCCCTTCTCTTTGTAAAGGAACGGACAATTGAGAGAGAAGAGCGCGGGGCTCAGAAGGGATAATCTGGGAAGGAAAAGGTATCATGTTGGAGATAAATTTACGCGCTGCGAGAGTTTGCCCCCTGATAGCTGGCTCCAGACTCCAGTCATCGTATTGATCGTTCTCCCTTGCTCACTTGTGTCGTCAGAAAAGAAGAAGAGAAGAAGAAAAAAAAGTAAACGAAAGAAAAAAAAGAGAAAAGTAAAAGAAGACATACTCGCACCACAGCCTAACTGTGCAGTTGCAGTTACTCAACTCATTCGCCTCTGGGGCGAAGCGCGTCGTCCAGTGTGTGCTGCTGTGTGTGTGTGCTGTCCGTGGTGTGTGTGTGTGTAGTGACGTGCATGAGTAGTCGTGTGTTGCCTGTGTATGTGTGTGTACTGCTGTCGTCCCGCCGTTCCAGATGTGTGTGCTGTGATGTGATGTTATGTGTGTGTGTGTTGTGCTGTGTGTGTAGTGTGTGTTGTGTGTGATTGTGTGAGTGTGTGTGTGTGTGTGTGTGTAGTGTAAGTGTGTTGTATGTGTTGTGTGTGTGTGTGTTGTAGTGTGTGTGTATGATGTGGAGTGTAGTGCTAGGTGTGTGTGGTTGTCTGTGTGTGTGTTGTGTATGTGTGTGTGTGTAGTGTGTGTGTAGTGTGTGGTGATGTGTGTGTGTGTGTGGTGTGCGTCCGTCTACCGGTAGGTATGAGATAAAAACTGTACCCAACACCAAACGGTAAGTCTGGTAGTAACCCTTTTTTATGGAGATAATCTTGTATCCATGACTCCCACAACGCTAACTCATAAACAGCGTCCAGAGACTGTCCTCGTGCCCATGAAATAAATATACTAACATACCATCAGAAGACCACTGTCAGGTTGCTCGCATGGAGCTTGGTAGTAACATGTAATGAAAAAAGTTACTCCATGTAAAATAATGTTACTCCACAAAATCGGTGTGGGTACAGTGTGTTACTGCATAAGACCTACGGAAACACACACACATACACAACACACACACACACACAACACACACACACACACACAACAACACACACACACACACACACACACAAACACACACACTAAACACACACAAACACACACACACACACCACACATACACACACAACACACACACACACACACACAACACACACACACACACACACACAACACACACACACACACACCACAAATCAGCTGTACTCCAGCAAACGTAAGTAAACGCGTATGTGATGTGTCGTGTGTGTGTGCTGTGTGTGTGTGTGTGTGGTACGTGTGTGTTGTTGTGTGTGTGTGTGTGTAGTGTGTGGTGTGTGCTGTGTGTGTGTAGTCGTGTGTGCTGTGATCTGGTGTGTGTGTATGTGTGGTTTGGTGTGTACGGTGTTTGTGTGCGTGTACGTGTGATTCTGTGTGTGTGTGGTGCTGTGGGTGTGTGTGTGTGTGTGCTTTGCTGTGTGTGTGTGTGTGGTGTGTGTGTGTGTGATTGCTGCAAGATGGTCGATGTGAATAGGCAACATCGTGTGTGTGTGTTGTGTGTCGCGTTGTGCGTGTGCGTAGTGCGTGGTTGCGCGTGTGCGCGTGTGTGCGGTGATCGTATGTACGCGTAACAGGTTTGACTGACAAGACAACAACACGCCGATGAATATAACAGTCTACACACAAGCGTACATGCACAGCACGCAACCAATGCACAGGGTAAGGTACGATGAGAGATGAGAGACGAGGAGATTTTTTTTTTTCGAGAGCGACTGAGAGACAGACGAGAGATACACGAGAGAGAGAGAGACGAGGAGGAGAGATTAGATTTTGGAAGAGCGAGAGAGGAAAGAGAGGAGATGAGAGAGGAACCGAGGGAGAGAGATGACGAGATGAGTGGATGAGGACTTTTTTTGAGAGAGGAGAGGCGGGGGAGATGAGAGAGCAGAGACGGAGAGACGAGAGGGCAGAGCGAGAGAGGATGAGGGATGAGAGAGAGAGACGAGAGGCGTGACGAGAGTACACACAGGAGAAGAAACACACACACAGACAGAAGAGACAGACAAAGAAGAGAGACGGAAGAGAGATTCATCATGAGTCGATTAGGCACTGACGCGCACAAAGAGAACCGAGAGACGAAGAGAGAGGCAGACAACAGATATGGTGGGTGGGGTGGGGGTGGGGGCGATGTTGTCAGTGGCTCTGAAGGCGGTAACGCGTTCGCCTACGTAGTAGCATAACCTGGATTGCGCCAGGGCACGCAGTGGAGTTTCTCCCGCCTCACTCTTAACATAGAACCAGTAGTAGTACTATGTCAAAGCAGCGCGACCTAAAGTCTTTCGGATGAGACGAACAAAAACCGTGTGTCCACGCACTTCACGCACGTTAATGAACTCAGTATGCAACAACAACACACAACACCAACAACCACACAACAACAACAACCAACAACTACAACACATCAACAATCAACAACAAACAACCAACCAACAACAACAACACACAACTAAAACAACAACAACAAAGTTGTCATTCGTCAAACATGCTCCGCTTACTCCAATTCAAGTTTTTCCACATCACGAAAGAACAGCATGCAAAAAAGAAACCACACACAAACAAACAACTGCCTAGGCTGATATGCAGACGAGGAGCCCTTCACGGCGGTCCGCAACACAGCTGTCTCTGTCGGACGTGGGCACTGATCTCTCCCCCATTTGGAGAAAAGTAATCAGCACATCTTGATTAGTCCCCGAGCGAAGGTTCGGGAACTATTGTTTTGTCTGGCGTCCGTCGATCACGTCATCCGGCGTCCGGAGTACTGGCGTCCGATCCGTCCGTCGCTCTATATTCGTCCGTTTTTCCACAATAATACTATCAGTCAATATAAGTCATCAAATTTGGTTCTTATACTAGTTTAGCTAAGAATGCAGGCTATCCACTGATGTATTAGTTTTACACGAAGGTCAAGGTTCGCGCCAGTTACGGGCACGTCAACCCCAAAACAGAAACATTTAATGGCTAATATCTTCGCGAAGTTTGCATGTATTTCAATGCAGTGTTATTTCTACAAAATTCTGGAATGAGATGGTCTTAACACCAGGTGTCATGAAGTTTCTGTGCGCTCGCTCCGTGCGCATGATCGCGCGCGCTCAATTACGATGGTCCGAACCCCAAAGGCTCATAGTATGTAAAAACTATCTCAGTTACGTTGCTGTTTGGATGCGGCTCGTTTTTATGTCTGTTGTACAGCGACACATATCGATTTCGGAGTAGCTCGGCTACGATTGCGCGAGGGACTTTGCAGCCGCTCGGCGTTTGCACTTGTACTTTCTTATTAAGAACACAGAACAATAGTAAAAGTTAACGATAACTGAGTTTGTTTCTGCAGGTCACAAAACTAATATACTGGACACAAAAGATAGTAAGAGCAGATAGACTAGATAGAGAGATAGAAGATGATAGATAGATGAGATATATATAGTTTTCTGTGATAAAGGTAGATGATAGATATGATTAGATTAGATAGAGATAGAGATATATGTAGAATTTAGGCCTAGTGGAAAATTTGATAAGCACTTTTGTCCAAACGTCGTATTAGAAGGAACACTAGCAATCAAGGGCCACTTATTGATATGCTAGACTTGGGCGTATATTGATCTATGTTCTAATAACTAAGAAGTGACACTAAGACAGAATAATAGATAGACATATATATACTATATATATATATATATATATACAGACAGATAGATAGATATATACATACATACATACATACATACATACAACTTACACAGCATAGATAGAGATAGAATAGTAGATAGATAGATTGAAGAGAGAGAGAGAGAGAGAGAGATAGAGATAGAGATAGAGAGAATTGATATGATAGATAGATAGATAGATAGATAGGTATGATAAGATAGATAGATAGATAGATTGATTGATTGATTGATAGCGTAGATAGAAGATAGAAGAATAGATAGAGAAATGAATAGATCTATGATAGATAGATATGAATAGATAGATAGATAAGCATAGATCAGATTAGGGGATAGATAGATAGATAGAAGATAGATAGAAGATAGATAGATAGATCAACAAGATCTGGAAGATAGAATAAAGAACTAGAATGGACGGATGAGTCTGGGATAGATAGTCAGATGAGGGATAAACAGACAAAACGGCAGATAACAGACAGACAACCGGACAAACAGTATCACATACTGACTCGAGGTCTTCTGCGTTGTTTGCTAGGCTAATATAAAACTTGTACAACGACACACTTGTTGGACATGATCCAATACTTGCCTTCGGCTCCCTTACTGAGGCTGCTGTAGAAATTTAACTGGTCCTCTCTTGGCATTGGATAAACACAAGTATTCGCAGAACTTTGGACTCAACACGCTGCTTTTTGTTGTTGCTGTTGTTGTTGTTGTTTCTTGCAAACTCTTTTCTTTTATTCTTTTTGCACAAAACAAATGTCTGACTGGAGAAAGATGAGAATGAGAGAGAAGGAGAGAGAGAGGGAGTAAGACGAGTAGAGTGGAGCGGAGTCGTACTGCCGGAGATGAAGAGAAGAGAGATGAAGAGGAATGACGAGACGTCGAGAAGATTTACCATCGTGAATCCCCCCCGATGTCATAACTAGGCAGAAAGCAGATTTTGATTGAAGCAGAAGAGATGTAGAGAGATGACAGCTGTTTATTTTTTTTTTTCTGGACAGAGGAGAGGAAGAGAACAGAGAGTCGGAGACATGAGATGGATGGACGCATGATCGAGAGTGAGACAGATGAAGAGATTACGATAGCCCCAGAGAACGATTTCCCAGAGAGAGACGAGAGTAGAGGCTGATCCGAGGTCGAGAGAGATTTCTGAGAGGACGTTGAAAGACGAGAGGAGGACTGAAGACGATGAGACGAGTCTGAACGACTGCGCAATGAGAAATGAGAGAGATGAAGCAGAGACGAGAGGCGCAGGGAGAGTTGGATGACCTGTAGGAGGATGAGAGAGATGAGGAGAGCGGAGAGACTCTGAGAGAGAGAGAGGAGAGAGAGTGTATTGGTAGTAGACTAGTACCTAGAGTTAAGATTCATGATTTAGTTTTTTGCGATTAAGAGCCTCCTGACACTATTTTCCGCAAGGACCTGCTATCTTTTTTTTTTTTTTTGAAATCGCAGTGCCCACTGGAATTCTTTTAACTTAGTTACTAGTTGTCGAGAAGTTCGCAACTTTGCTTTACTACTTGTGCAGTAGATGGTGTTTTTTTTGAGGCTCTTTTGTCGTCCTTGCCTTTTTGTTTTGTCAAGACTGCGTCTTTCTTTATACTAATCTACGCCCACCCCACTTTCCTCCTTTCCATCGCTCATCATCATCTCCAATCATGGTGTAGGGCAGACGAGAAGAGAGAACCGAGAGGAGACAGAAGGCGAGGATCGATGAGAGAGAGTGAGAGCGGAGAGGACCTCGACTTGAGGTGTTCCCAGAGAGTAGAGCAGAGAGAGTAGGATTGCTATCTTCGTAAAGAGAGAGAGATGAGAGGAGACGAGACATTCGTACGAGGTGATTGATCTTGATGTTCGTCACGACCGAGAGAGGAGGATAAGAGAGTTGATCGAAAAAGGAGATTTTTTTCTTTTTTATGAGGAGGAAAGAGAGAGAGGATAATTGAACTTGCAAATTGAAAGCTCCTCGAGGAACATGACTCGACGATGAGATGCAGAGAGCCAAGAAGGCCTGACGAGTCAGCCTATTGGATCATGCTTCGAGATGCAGGATGAGATAGATCCCCCAGACGAGGGAGAAAATGAGAGAGAGTTCGTAAGCTGTCTATACGGTATGATGTGTTTGAGTTTTTGGTGTAAATGTTGTATGGCGATGAACTCAAGTAATACTGTGCCTACGTTGGAGTAGGAGGAGCATCATGGCAAGTGCCGTGAGGTGAGAAGAGAGATTTCTTTTTGAGATGAGAGACGATGAGAGAGTCGGAAGAGAGAGAGAGACGATTTTGAGAGAAAGAGGGCTGACGGACACGAATAATGAGAAGTACTGAGACTGACGTAGAAAAGAGACTGAAGAGCGGGTGCAGCAGAGGACGAGAGGGACGAAGACGAGAACGAGGAGGGAGCAGTCTCTGCCCTCGACGATTAGATCTCCCCCCCTCAGAAGAGCAGACGTAGTTGAATTTTTGAGACGATGATTAGAAAACCGCGAATTGTTGAGATGACGAGGAGAGATAATTCTATGATTGTGAGATGAGGAGTAGCGAAAGATGAGCAGAGGATTGGAGTTTAAGTAGAGGAAGATAGAGATTGAGAGAAAGAGAGAGATTGACTTTGAACTTGAAGAAGATTTTTGAGAAAGACTAGAGAGGAGAAATGAATGACGTGAGAGGAGGAGAGAGGAGGACGAGAGAAGAGAGATGAAGAGAAAGCGAGAGGAAATTAAGAAGCTCACGCAGCGACGACCCCCCCCCCCCCTAGTGCAATAGATTAAGGAGAGACCCCAGCATTTGTTTTTCATGGAAGAGTAGAGATTCGAAGAGTAAAGAATGATAGAGGAGACCGATCGCGCATGAGAAGTTTCAGGTCGACGAGGACTCTGAGATGAGGGAATGCAACTCTTGAAGACGAGTCTGAGAGAGAACTGGAGGAGAGGGGATGATTGACGATCTTTCGCACCATCGGAGATCGAGACCGAGACGTACGAGAGAGAAGAGATTGACTTGAACTTGAAGTCTGTAATGAGGATAATTACTGAACTAGAGAACCAAAGAAAAAACTTCTCCTGTCTATCAGGTACCTACAAACAAATGATAATATAATAATAATGCTAAAATAATATATGACAAATCAATAATGTAAACTGTCACACAAACAGCCACTAGACATAACACTACATACAAATAAATAACGACAGCAATAAACAAACAAATCAGAACAACAAATGGTAATTTTTTTTAAATAATACATAGTCACCATAATAAAGTCAAAAAATGACTCATAAAAGATATCAAAGTCCAAAAAGGAAATGCAGAAAACATTTAAGCATAATCAATACACTCAAGACACAGAGTACAGAGAGGGAGACAGATGCAGAGAGACAGAGCATAGAGACAGAGAGAGATATCAGAGGGACGGAAGACAGAGAGGCGATGACAGACGAAGCGAGACAAGCCACGAGAGAGACAGGATAGACGAGTAAGAGAGTCAGACGCAGACATGAAGATTGAGACGAACAGACAGAGCAGCAGAGCACGAGAGAGAGAGAGACAGAGGACGGAGCAGAACAGTAAATCGATAGAACTGACTGAGAGTAGATGCAGAGACGAGCATCGACACGAACGGGCGACAGAGGGAGCCAGACAGTAGAGAAAAGTGCAGACAGACGGAGAGACAGCAGATAGTTTCTATTTCACAGAGAAGAGGAGATCTAGCAGACCAATAAATGAGAGATGATAGATAGAGACAGAGCACCAGCCAGCAGACAGAGGCGACGACCGCCCCAGAGAGAGTATGTACAGAGAATAGCTAGCAAGAGAGAAGAGAAAAAGACAGACTAGTCGCAAGGAAGACAGAGATTGAGACACAGCAAGCAGGAGAGACAGAGAGGGAGACTGAGAGAGAGCAGGACGAGAATGCCTTTTTTTGAGATGAAGCGGTAAGAAGGGCGGAGAGAGGAGAAGAGAGACCAGAGGGAGAGACAACTAGCAGGTTGAGACAGACGAGGGAGTGACAGGAGAGCAGACAGAACGCCAATGAGAGACAGAGAGAGGGAGACAGAGAGAGAGATGACAGAGAGGGATCAGCAGAGGAGAGGAGACAGAGAGAGAAGACAGAGAAAGAAGAAGACAGAGAGACGAAGAGACAGGAGGAGACGAGAGAGAGAGACGAGAGAGGAGAGACATGATCCGCCAGAGATGACATAGGATTCTTTTCTTTTTTTTTTTTTTGAGACAGAGGAGAGAAGCACGATTTTTTTTCAGATCGCAGAATCAGAGAGAGAGGACACGAGAGAGAGAGACACAGAGCCCAGAGACACATGAAGAGAGACTATCAGAAACATGGACTGCAAGCTAGACAACATTTAAGCTAATAACATCTAATACACTTCAGTACATCTATGCAAGATACAGCTCAAGAGGAGATTCGAGAGATCTTAGGCGAGAGACGAGCAGGGAGACCGTAGAGATTCAGACAGACAGTAGTAAGACGAGCAGATCAGTGCGTAGTAAAGACAGAACAGAGACGCTCTGATGAGAGACGAGACAGACGAGAGATGAGACGAGACATCTGATAGAATGAATTTAGTGCATAAGCCAAGTTTGTCAACGTGGTAGGTTGTGCTGCGTGTGTGTGTGTCGTGTGTGTGAGTCCGTAGAGAGAGAATGTGATGTGCTGTGTGTAGTTGTTCTTTTTTTTTTGTAGTGTGTGGTGTGTGTGTGTGTGTGATGGTGCTGTGTGTTGTCTGGAGAACACGCAAAAGGGCACTAGATATCAACTCGCACGTGATTCGCGAATCAGACTTCAAGATGTGCTGAGATGACCGCCTCGTACGGAAGGTTGTGGGATGAGAAAGCGCGAAAACGGGAGAGCCGGCCGCTCGATGGCATTATGCAGCGGGTTTTACGCAAATGACGCGAAACGCCGCATCCGCGCCGCCACTACTATGGAGCCCGGATCTCCGGTCGTTTGCGATCGCCCGATTAGACCTTCCGAATTTAGATGTAGAGAGCGAGGGACGGCGACTATCGGGTATGACCGGCGAGAAGCGGGGAGGAATAGCTGAATTGTCAGAAGACTCGCGATCTGACGCGCTGTATACGCTGACTTCACTTGATCACGAATAACTCCGCCGGTTCTTAACCCGAATTCGCTTCAGCTGTTCGCGGTCGAGGCTGCTACGGCGGGGCAAGCAGGCCGCCAGAGAAATTGTGACAGCATCCAGGTCATAAAACGCCCGCGCAGATAGGCACCAACGCATCTGGATTATTAAAAATCGGCCCTACACGTTACGGCCGGCCTTAGCCACCTGCCGCGGGGCATAGACATCAGTAGTGTCCACAATAGTATGTGCAGTTACAAGCGCAATACATGCGGAAGAAGAGACCGAACTAAGTTGACTTTCAGTTCGTTGAGCAGTTGCCTTTCGCCATAGCCTAGCGATCCGCAAAGGAGTAAGATTCGTTCCAGGATTGTTCCTGTTTTTTTTTCGTGTTTGTATTTGTTGTAGTGCTTATTCTAGCTGTCCTAAGATCTCCTGAC
>JAGGCT020004036.1:4955822-4990930 GCA_017654935.2 Phymorhynchus buccinoides
GCTGTATTTGATTAACCTTTCTTAGTAAATAAACTTTTTGGTAATACTAATCCCTATCCCTAACCCATGCGCCATTTATCTAATAGGGACCCCCCCTACCCACCCCCTTCCCCCCCACACATCATCACACACCACACACTACTACACTATGTATCATGTACAACGGCGCAATTTGTCACAGTCACAACAGCACATAGCGCACGCACACACACATACAATACACCATCAAACCATGCCGCATACATCACATACGTGGGCGGGGGGGGGGGGGGGGGTGGGAGTAGGGTTAGGTGTTAGGGATAGCGGACTGGGGGGCAAATCTTTACCTTTACCTTTACCTTCACACTAGGTTTTATTTTATGTCTCCTTTCTTTCCAAAATATCAGGCTACTCTCATGCTCCTCAGCTTCTCTAATTTCTTATGCTTTCTATTAGGCTACCCCCCAAAGTGCAGCAGAACTTCTAACCTGATCTGACACGTTGGCTCGCCTTGACGAGAAGAAGAAGGCCTTCTTCTTAGAAGGGGAGGGGTTGCTAGAAGAATTAGAAAATAGTGTTTTGGTCTGTATGCAAAAAAAGTGTAGCGATTCCCGCCCTCCCACTACGTCACCTTGCTGTAAATTCTTCGCTTGCTACTATGAGTAGCATCTGACGAACACTAAGCCATCGCAACACAATTTCAATGTTTCGTATTGAAACACTTTTCCGTACTTCAAGATCAGTTCATTATTTCATGGACATTAACGGAAGAAAAGTGAAATAGTTAAAACAAAATTCGCTCACGGTCGCCAAAATTTGCATAAGTCTCATAGCACTATGACGAGCGACAGATATTTACACGATGCTACGTTTGTGCATAAACATTTGGCCATT
This sequence comes from Phymorhynchus buccinoides, assembly GCA_017654935.2. Taxonomy (NCBI): domain Eukaryota; kingdom Metazoa; phylum Mollusca; class Gastropoda; order Neogastropoda; family Raphitomidae; genus Phymorhynchus; species Phymorhynchus buccinoides. The sequence goes on from JAGGCT020004036.1 coordinate 4,956,696, forward strand.
TCTATATATGAACTATTATACAACTTTAATGACTTGTTGATCTAGCTTTGCCGACCACCTACTGAAAACTTACCTACCCTATAAACCAAAGCCATCGAACTTCAATCGGCAAACATTTATAGATATTAATTATACAGTATATTCTGGCGTTCTTAATGCCTGACACTTAAGAAGGCTTTTGTCGGGTTGAATCAAATTCCCTAACTTCTGTCTGACCTGATTACAAGTTCGTTTGATGGTATGGTGTGAGCCCCGAGCGCTCACATTCTTAGACTGCCATTCTCATTGCCACAAACATACAATATCCATCCCCATCGACCATGTCGATGAGTGGGATTTTTTTGCTGCCGTGCAAGCCAAACAAGTTGTGCGGAGAGTTCAGGTGCAGGGCCGATGATGGTGAACACCGTCAGCATTGTGAGGTTCAACCATCCTTTCGTCCCTCTTCGCTACTCCGGGCGCAAGTGCTCGCAGTTCTGAGACTGCGTCCGGCACATTTGATAAATCCATTATAGTCATACTTGCGGTGAACCGAAATATACATTATACATTTATCAATTATGACAAACGGATCTAGTCGTATTTCTGGCAGGATGTTAATTCTGAACAAGTTCAGCTTCACGAAACGTAGTGCTTAATTTCAGGGCCTGCATATTTCTGCCTTGTATTTGAGTCGGCCTTGTCTTAAGTTCACTGTCTCATGTGGGACTGTCTGAAGCACGAAATCGACTTAGACCAGTAAGCCATCAGCTGCCAATTGTACACCCAAACGCCTTTGGCCTATTTCACTCATATCCACAGTGAGTTCCACTATTCCACGTTCGCCATATACGACACATCAGTGATGCAATTTTCTAATAGACAAAAATGTCCTGAACCTGCTGTTCTTCAACTAGAGACAAAAGATTACACACAGTCCACTTTCATAAAGTAACTTGTTTTTAACACTGGCTCCAGTAGCATGTTGCTGCTACACTCTGGTAGGAACTCACTCCATCTTCCAGCCTCAACGTCATGCCAAATGCTTTTAACGCTTTAAAGTCTGCTTATAAAAACCCACTACGTTCAAAACTGCAGCTTGCAAGTTATATATTTAAACTTAAAAATATTGCCAGGCCCAGCAACTCTATTGTCCTATCTTGTTACGTGTATGCTGGAAGTTAATAGAAGTGATCTATTGTGGTGTGTGTGTTGTTAAGTGTGTTATGTTGTGTGTGTGTGTGTGTGTGTGTGTGTGTGTGTGTGGTGTGTGCACGTAGTGCGTGTGCGCGGGCGTGAGCGTGCGTGTTGTGTGTGTGTGTTTTGTGTGTGTCTGGTGTGTGGTGTGAGTGTGTGGTGCGTTGTGCGTGCGCCGCGTTCGCAGGGTGTGTGGTGGTGTATACGGTGTGTATGCGTGCGAATGTTTGTTGTTGTTTTGTCGTCGCGTGTGATGCGTCATGATAGGCCCTATATATGAGTTGTAGCGCATGGTGTGTCGTGATGTGTGTGCGTGCGCGGTGCGTGTGTGTGTGTTTGTGCGTTGTGTGGGTGTGTGTAGTTGTTGTGAATATTATGCTGTTATTTCATGCGGTGAATTGTGTGACACATGCAATACGGTATTAGGTAGGCCTTATTATAAGTAGTAGAAGTGTAGTTAGTCAGTCCAGTAGTAGTAGTAGTAGTAGTGTAGTAGTAGTGCAGTAGTAGTAGTAGTACGTAGTAGCGAGTAGTATGTAGTAGTAGTAGTCAGCCCGCAGTAGTAGTAGTAGTAGTAGTAGTAGTAGGTAGTAGTATAGAGTAGTAGTAGTAGTAGTAGTAGTAGTAGTTAGTCAAGTGAGTTAGTAGTATGTAGTAAAGTAGTCATAGACGTAGTAGTACAGTAGTAGTTACAGCAGTTGTTGTTGCTGATTGATATGTGCGAGTTTTTACCGGCCAAACGTAAGTCTGAACGCTATTGTTTTATCTGTTCATGTATTGGCATTTTTGTTTCATGTTTTTTATTTCATTTCAATTTTGTGTAAAGCGCGCCTGTGTAGCGTACATACATAGTAGGATGGGCGATACATACATTTTCCTCATATTATTATTATACAAACCCCCTCAAAAGTCCTTTTTTTTTTTTTTTAGCAATCTCAATCAGTGAACTATCATTAGGCCTAAGTCCCTTTTAGAACCTGATTAATAACCTGGGACGTAGTCACGTTGAGATAAGCATGAGACTTAGCATGATGCTAACTTAGAAGCTCTTCCAAAAGTCATATTAAATCCTATAGGACATTGGAAGAGCTTCTAAGTTAGCACATGCTGTCGTCATGCTATCCGACATGAATACCGTCCCGGCTGCATTCGCGTTGAGATAGCATGAGACTTAGCATCATGCTAGCACTTAGAAGTCTTCCAACAAGTCTATGAAATCCTATAGGACATTGGACAGGCTTGTAATTAGCAACAGCTAATAAGTCTCATGCTTATCTCAACGTGGAATACAGAGGCCTAGGATATGTTTCTATTATGTTGTAAGTTCGAAACATCTTTCCAATCATCGGACAAATGAGCTATTAAATGCTTTTGGCACAAAACGTACGTGTTCCCTGGTCACAGTGCCATGCCCAATAAAACGTCCATGGGGTTAGCTTAGAACAACATGAAGGAATGTTTCATACTAAAACTTCTGAAAGGATAGTTCGTCAAATTAATCTGTGCAACACATGTTTAGGGGTCTTTCACAAGTGTCCATGATGGAAGCCAATCAGAATTACGTGACTGTTCAATGTTTTTAGCGCTTAATAGGACGCAAGACTATGTAAGTGCTTCTGCCTAAGCGAAAGCTTCCCCATAATGTATCTTCCTTGTGGTTTTTCAGTCTACGGTTTAATTGCATCTAGTGGACAATAAATCATCACACAATTTCTGAAATATCTCTGTGACGTCATAATTGGTCTCTGAGAGGCCAATACTGGCTAATTGCGCGTTTTTGTCTAAGTCTTGTGGTGTCCTTACACGCAAATGGACAAAGAAATTGTAAAAAAAAAAACATCAATTTAAGCACTCAAAAGGGTGCTCTCGAATAATGTCGCAGCAAATGGTAGGGGAAGACGGGCGTAAAAAAGAGCAGGGCGGTAAGAAGCCACACCCCAATTATCTCATGAAATGAAGCACTTTCAGTTCTATACATTTTGCCCAATGAGACGAGCGTTAATGTTTCCTTGTTTTACGAGTAGCATTGTCTCATGGGAAAATTTGACTGAATTTCTTTAATTCATGAGATAATTGGCGGTGGGCTTCTTACCCGCCCATGCGCTTCTTTACCCGCTTCCCATATTTAATTTTGTTGAGTAGTGTCTTTGAATATGCAAAACGTTGTACCCTTTTTTGACGGGCTTAGATCCTATATTCCAATTTAGGTCTTAATAGACACTGAATAGGGCAAAATATGAAGGGATATGAAATGAAAAATGGTGTTGCTTTATGTCATCTCGGTCTGGACACAGACACATATGGGACATTGGTAATACAAAGATGGTGGGAACAATACTGGAGGCAATGCTGAAGGCTAGTGGCAACTCAGTAAAGCTCCGACTTTTGAACAATACAGATAGGTTTTGTCCGGTAACCTCGCCTCGGTTTTTAACCTCAGTCAGGATTATGGTACCACCACAAGGGTGTTTCTAGAATATTGGGATCTGCCTATTGCCTAAATATGAAGGGGGAAGGGAAAACCGAAAAAAACTTGTTTTTTTGCCAACCAAAGTAAAAATAAAAATAAAAAAAAGTATGTAGTGAATATCAGTTATCAGAGCTATTACGTCACTTAACAATTTATGCCCAAATTTTATTTTCTTGTTAAGCATGTTTCAAAGTGTAGATATTTTAGTCTAATGAAATATGTTAAAAAAAAAAAAAGTATCATGAAAATAGCCAATTATTTTTGCTAAAGAATGTATCGTACACTTATTTAGGCGTCACGCGGATCAAAGTGGGTATATAGGGGGGTTTGCTACACTAGGCGAATTACATAGTAAAATGATTAGCTTATTTATCGCTCAATTCTTGCTCTATGCTTTCATTTTACTTGTGGCAGTTGTGTCTAATGGACACTGAATGAATTCTAGTGTAGGAGAAATAAAATGTAATATATCCCCCGTCCCCATACACTTTTACTACATATAGAGGTCAGTGTGTTAAATGTGTGTTGGTGTGTGGTGTGGTGTGTGTGTGTGTGATGGTGTGTGTGTGTTTGTGTGTGTGTGTGTGTGTGTGTGTGTGAGAGAGAGAGAGAGAGAGAAAGAGAGAGGGAGGACAGATGAGGAGAGACTGAGGGAGGGGGAGAGAGAGAGAGAGAGAGAGAGAGAGTTGCTTTGTAGGGAAGACAGGAGTAAAAAGCGCATGGGCGGGTAAGAAGCCCAACCCCAATTCATCTCATGAAATGAAGCAATATTTCAGATTCATTTTGCTCAATGAGACGAGCGTTAATGTATATCATTCTGTTCTAGCATGGCAAATTTGACCTGAAATTCTTTATTTCATGAAAATAATTGGGGGTGAGGTCTTATTCTACCCGCCATGACGCTCTTTACCCGTCTTACCCTATGTATGCGTTGTGGCTTGTTGGTGTCATTCTTGAAGGCTGTTTCGTTGTCTTATTGTTGATGGAAGAATAAATGATTGTAAAGCGCTTTGGGCTAATCTGAGGTAAAGCGCTATATAAATGTACATTTATTCATTATTATTAATGATTATGCTGACTTGCAAGATTTTTTTACATTAATTCTGTAGATAAAGCACTAGAAATAAAAGCGTTCCGCTAGACATTCGAAAAATTTCGCTTTCTAAACACATCGTTCAATTTTGCGAATTGTTACCACATTCTAAACATTAGGTCTGCACCAAGTAAATTATGTTTAATAGAATCTCTGGATAAAGAAAACCATTTACGAAAAAACCCCGGAATTGAACGAATATAAATATTGGCCATTCTATTTATTTTATTTGTAGCATAGGACAATTCGCAGAACCGCCAAACAACAAAATTTAAAAATAAAAAATAAAGATATAAGAAGAATTATAGGGCTACAAGGGCCGCTGAGGCAGTATAAAGGCCCTGATTATCACTTACTCAGCCTGTCTACTCTGACCTGTTGTAATAAAAAAACTAAAGCAATCATGCACAGTCGATAGGTAATATCCTCTTAAACTTATACACTAACCCCCGGTGATTGAAATAAATTGAAAGGGGACACAGTGCTTCACAGGCTCGGGTAGATATGTTATATGCATTTATTGTCTTAACTGTGGTTGTTTCGATCTTATGTAAGATTGAATGTTTTTAGTATTGTTTATCGAGCCTGTGATCGCACATTTAATTATTCCCACATCAAGATTGAAAAAGTTGTATGAATTGAATGAGAAACGCGGACCGGTGTGAATACCATTACCCCCAGCCAAATTTATATCTCCGGGGAGTAAAGAGACGCGTAGCATATTTTTACCTGGAGTAAATTGTTGAGGCTGTTCGGGAAGACGTGGGTAAAAGCGCTCATGGGCTGGCGTAAGAGCTCACCCAATTATCTCATGAACTAAAGAAAATGCAGTCAAATTGCCCAGGAGAACGAATGCTAGACATTATACGCTCGTCTCATGGCAAAATGAGACTCGAAATGTTTGCTTCATTTCATGAGTATAATATGGGGTTGGACCTTGCTTACCGCCCATGCATTTTTACCCCGTCTTCACCTACGAGATATTTATCCCTAATACACGCCAAGATGTTACTTTCCCTCACGAAAAATCTGGACCCGCAGAATTACTGGGAGTAAAATGCGTGTACGACAAATTGTACTCCCCTAAATTGAAATTTCCTCCCTCAGTTTGAGAGTTTATTAGGCACCATAAATGTCTAGCAAATAGTGCTTTCTGACTGGGCGTAAAAATCGCGCGTACGACAAATGTTTACTCCCCATACCTTAAAATTGGCCTCCCCTTTTTAAAGTACTGACACCGTGAACAAGTCTGGTTAAATAGATGTTTTACGGGGGATAAAACTACGTAGTTGGGGTTAAACAACAAATTTTACTAATAAATAGTTGTCTCTTGCAGTTATTATAATAAATTTGTTTTTTTGAAGTAATGAATTAATACTACCCCACAATCAGTCTTGCTGCTCATTAGTTAGAAAGTAAAGGGGGAGTGAGAATTTCGCGGGGGAGTCAAAATGGCGTGTGTGCAGGGAGTACTTGTCGCGTATAAGGGAGTAAAATCTGCTACGGGTTTTTACTACGACGGAGTTAGAGTAAATTCCCGCGTTGGGGAGTGCAGTAATTTCCTGCGTGTACAACGGGGGCAAGCATGGACCGCACGCATGGCACGGACGGATGGGATGGGACACACAAACAATACTGCCCCTGCAAAGTTTTTGTGCTCGGGAACTAACAGAATTGAAGCCTGGACCATGTGGGTTCAAAGTCCTCGCGTGTTGCGTACCTACACACACTATGATAAGCATAATCTACTTTGTGGCTGGGTTGTTCTATTTCTAGTGTCCCTGGTGACACCATTCCTCGCGGTCCGATTACCATATTCCATCCTTAATTCTACCAACGCCGATGAAGTTGCTGCCTATAGAGAGAAGACAGAAGAAGACAGGGATGTAACCAAAAACGAGTCCCAATGCTATCGCCCAGGAAACAATGGCATCGCCGAGCGGCATCAACGCATTGTGGACACAATGCAACCGGGCCAGAGTTATAGTCCTCTCCGCCCCCCCCCCCCCCCCCCCCCCCCCCCAAATAAACACACCACTTTCCGCCCATTCAAAACGCCCATGAAAATAACAGGGCCCAAAATTGAAGGCGATTCTGTTCAGTATAGTTCACGAGATACAGCTGAACTTTTATACAAACTTCCTGCCACCATGGTACCAGCCACCACATTGACACAAAAAGGGTTAAGCGATTCTAGTTCCACTCAGTTCACGACAATAAAGCTGTGGCGGGGGGGGGGGGGGGGGGGGGGGGGGGTTGGGGGGTGTAGTACATATGCCAAAGAAGAAATTTCGGTGGGGGTTTTTTCAAGGTCAAGGTCAAGCACGGGGGTGTGATTAACGAAAGGAAGCTTCCTTTTCAAGCGTTGTCTCCCCTCGAATTGTTTAATCAAAAGTCCAAACAGTAGTTTTTTGATAATCGATACACAGACACACAGGAACACCACAGACACACAGACACACACACACACACACACACACACACACCACACACACCACCCACACATCACACAGAACCTAATCGCAAACCCGGCCTCTAGGCCGGGTAATAAGTAAAATAAACGAATGGTAACACAAAATCGTGCAGTAAAATCCTTCTGCCCAGCTTGAAAGCAGTTTTCTTTCTTCAGTTCAATCCTGACTTTGTCGTTATTTATATGTTATTGGCTGCCCGGGAGAATGCTTCCTCTGTGTGGTCACGGGTCAAAAAAACTAGTTTGTTGTTTCTGGGAAATGAGAGATCCAGTCTTGACCTCAAGCGCCAAGGGCCATAACCATTAATAATGTTAAATTGGGTTGATCATTAAACGGCATGGGAGTGCCTTCTGTGTGTTTGTTTTTCTAGTTGGTGCGCGACCAAACTAACGTTCTATTTTGTAATATAATAAAGAGTACGCTCTGTGAAAATTGGCCTAAAAAAAGAAGAAGAGGGGCGGGAAGAAGAACACACACACAAACACACACACACACACGGAACATAGTAATAAGCCATTGGTATGTGCACGCTCCTAGAGCGGAACATACTAGCTAGTATTGTCAATCAGCCATTGCCCCATGGAATGCTGTAGAGATAGTTTAAGTATCTTGACCTTACTTTTGACCTTGACCTTGACCTGAGGCTGTCATGAAAATTGCTAGTCACAGCACCCCTATAACCATGCATATTCTTATTATCCTATTGATATCTATCTCTCCCTTTCCTGAAAATGGTGGATGGCTGCTTCTCAGTGAAACAATGTTTCAGTGCGAAACATTTGATCGGCAGAGTGATATAATTAAGGAGTTCTGGATGTGTGAATTCAGAGTCAACAGATTCCATCTTGTGGCGACATCAGTGAAAAAGCTTGACGGACAGTAGCTTATTGAAAAACAATAAAACTACCGATTCAAATTAAGTGACATGTGCCAGCCACTGCCCATTTTTGTGGGTCGCCAACACGTCCATCAGCCACTATTAATCAAAAAGTGGTGTTTCCTTATACTCAGTCTCTTTCTATTCTTTCTTTATCTGCTTTCCTGAATTGGTGAAATGGGAAAGGAATTTTAGGGTGGGAGGGGTGGGACAATGACGCGGAAGGGATAAGAAGTAGTGCGGGTGAGGTTAACCCTTTCACCGCCAGCAATATTAAGCCAAAAATATCCATACTAAATTTACCTGGGTAAAGAACAAAATCCATCTACAGTATGTATATAGAAAAATACTGGTCTATTTTACTCTTCCAAAACTAAGATAATAGGGGTTTTTGGATTAACTGATACCATGATGTATTTTTAGTGGACATAGGGGAGACGGGGTAAAAAGCCACATGGCGGTAAGAAGCCCACCCCATTATCTCATGAAATGAAAGCAAATGTTCAGTCTAATTTTGCCCATGAGACGAGCGTTTTGTCTAGCATTCGTCTGAAGATGGTCCAATAATTTGGACTGAAATTGTGGAGCCTTTTTTTCATGAGGATAATTGTGACTGTGGGGCTTCGTTACCCGCCCATGCGCTTTTGACCCCGTCTTCCATAAGCTATAGGTTGTTAAATCACCGCTGTGGTGCTACTTTTGGGTCGGGAAGGTGCCATTGTACATTTGATGGGGGTGCTGAACTAGGCCTAGATCTTATAGTTGCACTATGCCTATAGATTAGCTTAGTAGTGGTTGTTTTTTAAACTGTATTATTGTACCAGCCAAACACATCATAAGAAGCCCTCAAATTTGGTCCGTTTCGCCTCGTTTTAGTCTGTTTCGGTTTTTCTATGTACCCCATCTTTGAGGACGTCAGTTGACATCGCAGCCTACGTTTTATCAAATTGTACACACTTTCGATAGTGACTAGGGAGAACTTGAGAAGCCTTTTGTGTTCCGAGTTTTGCTAGTTTTCAAGTTGCCTAAACGATCAGTTTTTGTGTGTGCAGTTTGTGCTGACGTTTTTGCAAAGAGCAAAGAACACCAGTCATTGTTGTACCCAGTTGAAGGTAAAAATATTGTCCTTTTTTCTTTCTTTCCCCCCCCTCATCACTCGGGGTACTCCTAACTCTAAGTAAAATCTTAACTCTAAAAGATCTACTGCAGTACTCGGCTTGAAACTGCCAGCAAATCAGACACGGCTGATCATTTGGAATCATCGGCAAACGGGCTCAGGGGCTCCCAATGTCCCAACAAAAAAAATAATTTGTCTAGTGCATCCTCATTAGGTGACCCCTTGCACATTACTTCTTAGATGGTCCTTTAGATTTATTACTTCATAGACCCCAATATGGGGGTCCCGGGGACGCCCTGCTGACTATGTCTGTTATAAGATCCAAGCACGGACATCGTCCTCCAAGTCAGCGACAACAGAATCAAACAGCAATCAGTAGACAAGGAGAAGAGGACACAACCAACATTGCTGTGTGTTATTCCGTGCTTGCACGAAACATCTATAGACGAAAACCCTTTCCCCCAGGACGACAGCGGTACTGGAAACAAACTGCTCCGGATGGTGGCTGTACGCTGGGTGTGCGCCCTAAAATACGAAAAATACGGGTGCGTGGAGAAACGGGCGCGAGAAAACAGAGCGGGAAAGTGCATATTTCTTTTTTTTTTGATCTGTAAACAAGATCCCAAAAAATGTTAAATTTGTCTAAAACCCTCCCAAATTTCTTCGCATAGATTTGTATCTATTAAAGTTTTAATCCCGACTGTTGATCTCATATTTAGAGTAATTTTCCGATTCTGCATTTTTTATAGAACCCGCTCCCGCTAGACATACTTCCGGGCGTTCACAGCCGACCTTAAACTTTTTTCACTTTTCACAATGTACCAATACTAATAAATCTTAATGAAACTTGGCAGGGAAAGGTTTCCCTGCCCATGGTCTGTTAAAATTGAGTCGTAATGACCCTAAGATCAGCGTAAATCCTTTGAATCAGATTCAGTCTCTTCAATGTTTTCGCCGTTTTCGTATTTTAGGTAGACCGGCTGTAGCGAGCTACATCTATTTTTTCTTTGACATGTTCATTCGAGGGTTGTAAAACTAAACATCACACACATTGTCCCCCCTCAGTAGATTAGGTGTTCCTGTCTACGCACATGGCATCACGTGGGGCATCCACAGGGAGACCTGGACTGGCTGAGGACACTGTATTGAAAATGGTCGTGTATCAATGTGTTATTTTTAATTAATATTTTTATATGGTTTTATCAAGGTTTGTAAAGCGCTGACGAAGCTTGCTTTTAGCATGATTTGTATAGCGCTAATATATGTGAAATTATTAATTTAATATTATTATCTTAGGGTTTGTTTTTCTAGTCCGACCTGGAACCTCAACCGTTCTAGTGTCCCATGAATAGAAGTATTCTGATTGTGGGGCACTTCAGGCTGGGAAGAAGAAGAAGAGATAGAAGATTGAGCATTTAACCTCGTTTTCTGCTATATTTATGATTAATTTTCAACTTCTACACAATTACAAAAATATGCATTCAATCAGATAGTAGAAGATAAAGGCAATGACAGAAAGAAACACAATAAATTGACCCAAATTGTGTCGAAGGGGTGTTGATCTGCATCTTTTACCAAAAGTACTATTGTGTGATTATTGCGAGGCCCAGGCCATTGGACAGTCATACAGTATTAGAATTGAGAGAAATATCTATTGGCTTTTAGGTTAGTATTAACATAAGGAGTTATGAAACCCCTATTACATCGCATTTTACAACTATTGAAACAAACAGTATTAACCCTGTTCTATTGGCTTAAATACATTATTACGTATTGAACCCAAGGACCCAACAGTATCGTGACATTTTCCACAAACTATTGAAAAAACAATTACAAAATATTAACTAGAGTAAACCGGGTGGGGGGTTTAAAAACCGGTTTGAACCGAAAAACCAGGTGCTCTAAACTTGAGCTGGTTCAAAAAAACCGGTGCGAGTTGCGCATGTGAACAGGTTTTTAACTGCAAACTGAAAGAAAGTTTTTTCTTAGAATAACGCCTTCTTTTCGAAAATAACACTGATCTCAGCGCAGATTGGGTGTTTGTTAAGCCAAGGTAACTGTTTCTGGTTGTTTTTGGTGGTGTATAGCTTTGACTTTGACCTAGTGATTCGAGTTGATGTGTGCTGGGTGTCATAAGTATAATAAGTTTCTTTATTGTGGTATACATCCCATCCGTGCGCACTGTGCGTGCGTGTGTGTGCGAATATTCTGATGAATAATAATATGTGTTTGCATGGTAAAAACTAGTGATTGAGTAATTACTGGTGTAAAAAAAAGGTATTGGTAATAAAAACGTGTATTGGTTCGAAAGAAGGAGAACCAGTTTATAAAAAACCGGTTCAGAGGTTTTTGAACGGTTCTCAACTCTAGTATTAACACTAAGTCTTGAAACCACATCGTTACTAGTATGAACCAACAAAACAGTATATCACGTTTTTCACAACTATTGAAACAACAAACGAGGTATTAAACCACAACTGTCCTAATTAGCCTTAAACCACATTTTACTTATGAACCCATCACAAACAGTATCATCACGTTTTCACCAACTATTGAAAACAACAAACCAGTATTAACCACCTCTAATTGGATCCAGTGGCCTCTGCATGAATTTTCAACCTTTTACTTGTTTTTCAAGTTTAGGATATAATCTTCCATTGAGCCTTCACATTATATTGGCCTAACAATATGGGACTGTTCATTATTTCTTCAGTTTGCTTTGTATTTTGTTCACAGAGATAGTCAGATCCCTTTCTGGTTTAACCCTTTTCACGCCAATGTCGCCATTTATGCCTACCACAGTTGTTAACACCTATGTCACTAAAAAGGCCCATGAAACCAGGGCCTGTTATCCAAAGGACCCAAATTTTGCTTAATTCTGGGAGGACGGAAGAGCTAGTTTATGCATGTCACAGAGGATATTCCTAATATTGCAGATTACATTTTTTCTCTACCATGTTAAGTTTTAATGGTATATTTGGCTCTGCTGAAAAATGGCTATGGGGAAGAAAGGGAATGTACCCTTTTTCTTCTGTTCAGTAGAATTTGCTACATGTCTCACCCCCTCAACTAGTTCTCCTGGACCACTTGCTGTTCAGGTTTCTGGATTTTGTAGAGAAGCAACCCATATATTAATACATGGCTTAAACCTGAGTTCCATTTTAGGACGGAAATCTGTCCCAGGAAAAATATCCAGTACAAGACGGATAATCCGTTTTCTCAAAATCCCCCCCCCGAAAAAAAAAATCGAAAAAAAAAAAGAAAGTGAAAAGGCTTCGCTGATAAGCGAAAACGCGATTGCCCGCATTGAAACAAGTTTCAGTGTTAACGGAAACGGACCAGATTACCAATCTGTCGTCTCGCCCAAAGTGTCTGAACCTCGTAGAAGAGCAATTTCCTTTCATTGAATAAGTTTCAGCAAGTGAGATGCATAACTTGTCTGTCATTGTGAGTTGGTGAAAAAGAAAGGGAGGAAAAAAAAAGATAAGAAAGAAGAGACCGTACTGAAGTCTTCAGCTTCGCCTGCCGCATGGCGATAGATTGCCGTGCGTGCAAGGAAAACACGGATGTGTCTGCCATTGACCTAAGGTAAAAACAAATGCAGTGGCCCAGTGTAATGTGGGGACTGGACTAGAAGGTAAAGACACGGAGGAGGGGAGCATCGCGAATGGTGCAAGAAGTTGACTGACCTGGTCAGTGTTCAGGACAGACGGAAAGTCCTTTTTTTTAAAAAAAGAAATGTTTCTAAGCGACAACAAAATTATATAAACTGGGCAGAAAAAAAAAAAAACAGCTTGCTGTCAGCGAAAACTGATTGCCATTGTATAAGCAGCCCGGAGTTATGCATCCAAAATTGCTTTAGATTGTTAGACAAGTGGGCGGCGGGGGGGGGGGCGACTGTCACACTTCCGTTTTTTGAAAATTGTCAGGTTTATACCCTTGTACTATGTAACTATGTATGCGTTCAGTCATGTGTGTGGTGTGTTTGTGTGTTTGTGTCTCTGGTGTAGTGTGCTGTTGTCAAGAGACACTCTCTACCAATCTTAGATTAAACCATCTGAATGGTTGAACAAAGCAAACATTTTGAAGTGGATATTCTGGTGACTTGCTATTATGAAAGACCAATGGGCCATTTGCATAAAACAAACAATGGTAGCATGAAAATAGTGGTTTGTAAACCTCCTCTAGCATTGTGTAATCAGCATCACTGAGAGGAATTGACCCTGTGGGAGACATTTTGAAGTGCTATGCTGGCAGGATGCTATGCTGAAAACCCGGGAGGCCAATGGTATTAAACAAATAATTGTAGTTGTGAAAATATTTGGTAGGGATCCCTCCCTATATACACTCCGTGATAAACATCACATGGGAAATGCAGTTGGAGACATTTCGACAGTGCTATTCTGTAAACGCTATCTAAAGACTGTTGTCGTTATGTCGGGGGAAGAGCTGCCGCAAAGCGTTAGCGACTGCGCGGGGCAGTATAGCTGCTAGTATAAAATTACAATGATTACAAGTGTTTTGTGTCCATGTTCACGTGTGGTTGCAGACTAATAGATGCCATCATCTACAGTGCTATCAATCTCTCCTTTGGCAACCCAGAATGGCGACAAGCGCAACGCCCTGCCCCCTGTGGTTGCACACGTTTGCGTCCTCCTATTGATGTGTCGTTCATTGGTCCGTTTACACCAAGCCCAAAATGCCTCCCCTGTTTTCCACAGCCTTTTGTGAGGTTTGCATTGACCACTAGCTCACACAACGGAACAGAACCTTCCCCTTGTCCTTCTTAGCCGCAAAAATCCAACCACTCTTCCCCTGGGCGGTGTGCAGCCGGCCCACCACTGCAGACCAACTATCACATGGAGACCTCGCAACAACAAATGCAGGAAACCAGTTAAATGGAAGCAATCGGGTCTGTGAGTGACGTATTTAAAAAAGGTTTCTGCAGATGCATTGTCTAAATAGAGATGGATGTGGCGGGATGTTGAAGCCCAAGGAACGAAAGGATGCCCTCGGATGAACAGAGAGCAGCGGTGTGAGCAGAAGAGCATCAAGCAACGACACAATGTTGTATTGTGGAACAGTGGAAAAAAACACACAAGCAAGCAGCTGGGACTCTTTGCAGTCTGATTTAGCCTACAGTCCTGGACAAGAACGTTGCGGAGGACCTGAAAAAGTGTTTCAGACTATGTGCCCAGAAAAACTGTCACTCTCCTCCAACAAGTGATGATTGTATCAACTCCGAAACTTCCTTGGCACATTTCGTCAATTGCCAAGACAGATGAGAGGACGGATTTGCGGCAGCTGGAGAAAATTGTAGACGCTATGATATCGCCGAGAAAGAAAGACCATCTCGAGGCAGGCCTGATCTTTGTTCGCATGTGAGCAGTGACCTCATGATTCAAAAAGAACTGTTTGTGACTACGGGGCGTCATGTAAGTTAAGGAGGAACAAAGGTGACACATTTACGCTTTCCAGTGTTCACAGGATCCTGAACACAGTTGTGTCTCACTGTGTCAACAGGACGGACAGATACCTCTTGTCCTGTATCATATGAGAGGCTTGAGGAACAACATCAATGCCCCCTGTCAAAAATTTACAGAGTCAGGAGAGTGTATTGGAAAATTTGTCAGAACCCATTTTGGCAGACAACCAACAAACGTTATGCTGAACGGAAAGTTGTATGTTTCAACAATCCAAAACAGTCAATGCTTTTAGAACATACTGCAAATTCCCCCAATGCTGCAAATTTCACACTGTTCCAATTTTTGTATCAGGGAAATGAAACATCATTGAGAGACAAGTCTACATCCAAATACCCCCATAAGCCACTAAAGACCAAAGTGGATGTGGCGTTTTGCCATCCATGTTGCAGTCACAAGGGCCTTTGACGTTGACGAAAACAGAGAGATACTTTCGATGTAGTGAGGAGAGGAGAAGCTAACACGTGATAAACTCTTCAGCAGAGCTCCTTTTTGTTCAAAAGACCAAACCAAACAGCCATTTCAGCACATACAACCTCCCACAAGGGCAACTACCACGCCAACTGATGTGTTGTTCTACAACCTTGGGAGAGTCACGCCAGCTATGCTCATTGCCTGACATCTGAACAGCGCCTCCAGGTGGCACCGTCCAGGGGGACAACTGAGAGATCGTTGAAGCGCTATCTGTGCCAGGGTTGTCCCCTCATGAAGGAGCCCACTGCACTTAGCGTGGATGTGGAAGCGTGTGTGGGTTAGGGGTGAATGGAGGGGGAGTACTGATGATAGGAAGTTCAGTGATGTATCTGTGGGGGGCGGGTGAAAGGAGGGGGAATACTGATGCTAGAGAATGTTTTTAGTGAATGTAATTCTGGGGGGTGAAAGGAGGGTGAATACTAATTGATAGAGATATGTTCAGTGCATGCGGGGTTAAGGAGGGGGGGGGATACTAATGATAGAGGAATGTCAGTGAGTGGATGGGGGGTGGGGGTGAAGGGAGGGGGAGTACTTGGTGATAAGAGAATGTTTAGTTGATCTTGGGGTGTGAAGGGAGGGGGGAATACTGGTGATAGAGAATGTATTAGTGATCTGGGATGGGGGTGTGGGGGTGAAGGGGCTGGGGAATACTGGTGATTAGAGATTTCAGTGGATGGGGGGGAGGCGGTGAAGGGAGGGGGAGATACTGATGATAGAGAATGTTCCAGTGATGCACAGTGGGGGGTGAAGGGAGGGAATACTGGTGATAGAGGAATGTTTAGTGAGGGGGGGGGGGGGGGGGGGGGGGGGATAGAAGGAGGGGGAATACTGATGATATGAGAAATGTCAGTGAGGCTCTTCAGGGGGTGGGGGGGGGTGAAGGGCAGGGCGGAATACTGGTGATAGAGAATGTTCACAGTGATTGGGGCAGGGGGGGGGGGGGTGAAGGGAGGGGGAATACTGATGATAGAGAATGATTATAGGATGGGGGTGAAGGGAGTGGGGAATATGGTGATAGAGATGTTCAGTGATGGGGGGGGTGAAGGGAGGGGGGATGGATGCATAGAGAATGGTTAGTGATGGGGAGGGGGGGGGGGGGTATGAATCAGGAGGGGGAATACTCGGTGATAGAAATGTTAGTGATGTGGGTTGGGGGGGGGCAGGGATCTTGGAGGGAGGGGGAAACATACTGGTGGATGGAGAATGTTTAGTTATGTGGGCGGGGTGGGGGTGGAAGGGAGGGGAATACTGGTGATAGAGGAACACGTTTAAGTGATGGGGGGTGAAGGGACGGAGGGAATACTGGTGGTGATAGAGAAGTTTAGTGATGTGGGAGGGGGGGGGAAGTGAAGGAGTGGGGGTTGATGACTTGGTGATATGCAGTATAAAAATATATTTGTTTTGCTAGTTGATGTGGGGATGCGGGGGGTTTGGCTGGGGTGGGTGAAGGAGGGGGGAAATGACTGTGGTGATAGAGAGATGTTTGTCAGTGATGGGCGGGGTGGGGGGTGAAGGTGAGGGGGAGATATGTACTGCGTGATAGGGAGAATGGTGACACAGTGAATTGTGGGGGGGGAAGGTGAGGGGGATGATTGATGATAGAGAATGTTTAGTGATGTAGGGGAGGGGTGGGGGGGTGAATGGAAGGGGAATCAATGGTGTAATAATAGTAGAATGTTTAGTGATGTGGATGGGAGGGGAGGGGGTTGAAGGGATAAGGGTGGTAATACTGGTGATGGGAGAATGTTGATAGTGATGTGTGGGTGGTGGGTGATAGGGAGGGGGAAATACTGATGATAGATAATGTTTAGTGATGGGGGGGGGCGGGGGGGGGTGAAGGGAGGGGGATAATACTGGTGATAGAGAATTTCAGTGATGTGGGATGGGGGGGGGGGGGTGAAGGAGGGGGGATAAAACTAGGTGATTAGACAATGTTCAGTGTGTGGAGATGGGGGGGTGGGGGGTGATAGGGAGGTGGGGATACTGATGATAGAGGAATGTCAGTGATGGGGGGGGGGGGGGGGGGGTTGAAACCTTGCTGTGGTTGTGATCGGTTTTTGTGTGACAGTGTATTTTGTCACATTTTGTGTGTAGAATTCACCACAGACTTTGTTAAGCTATAAAAACTCCCTGGTATATATAGAAATGTTTGTGTGTACGGTATCCAAATATGTGTTGGTTACATCTAATTTTCGTGAATCTGATTTGAATGTAGAAAAATGCCAATACAAACATGTAACACAAAATTTCCCCCGTGGGGGATACCGGGGGCGTCTTTGCATTTAAAAATAGACTTCCGCCTACACTTCTGGGAAGTTCTGTGTGCTTGTTAATATTCCTCTAATCTGCCACTTCTTTGACTCTGCCTTTTCCTTTGCTTTCTATCATCTGTTCTTTCTGACTTAGTTGTGCCCATTTCTCCTAGCCAATTTAAAAGAAACATCTTCACAAATAAATGTTACCCTTTGAGCTCCTCCGAAATCGGAATGTTGTTCACGAGGGAAGAGGAAACCCCAGCATTTTTGATGGGTGAGTAACTTTTATGCAAAAATGTTATTTTCTATATACGAAATGTTTATTTTGAAAACAGTTTGAACTAAATTTTGTAACCAGGCTTAACATTGCCCCCTTTCAAAAAGTACATGGTTTGAAAGAGCATCAAATTTTCTTCTTAAGGATAGCACGCCATTTTAGTTATATTGAGCTAAAGGGGGCCACGCACCACATCCAAAGCAATGCAAGTGCCTGGGGTTGGGGTGACGACGGACTTAGTCGAAGGCTATGTGGCGGCGGCCAAAATCTCCAGATTACGGGTTGGTATTTTTCAACAAATATTTAAAAATAATTACACATCATAAAACAACAATAAAAAAGCCACACAAAAACAGAAATACAAGTTGTTGTTGATGAACTTTTATTATAATTTTTCATTCAGGATAGAAGAAAAAAAGGAAAGTTGTATAAACCAAAGGTCAAAATCAGATTTTGGGCAGTTGTCACAGCACTGCAAGGCTAGAATAGGATCAATACTATAATAATAAAAGGTTATATTTCTGTTGTATTTTATGTAAATTGCAATCAAAGAGCAAGTTCATTAAACTGAGAGCATTTTTGACATATTAGTTCACACCTGATGCTGAAAATATAGATGTTTATGTAATGATGAAAATGTGAAAAAGATTTACAAAAATGAATATTATTGAAAGAAAAGCATTTAGATAATTTTAAACTGTATGTGTTTTTGTAAATTATATACTTTAACTTGTTTTCAGAGTTAGAGGGCATAAAAAACTTGACAATTTGGTATATAAATGGGCAATCCTCATATAGCCATTACAAATTGACAGTTATGAGCACATAATTTGGAGAAAAACCTTCAAAATGATCCTTATTTGGCCAGGCGCTCCTCCTCAAACATTCACGATTGATGTTACCACATTTTCATTGTGACCAGTATGATTATAACTATCAACACAAACAGAGGAGTTGTCTGAAAAAACTTGATGCTAATCTCGTTATCACTATGTAAAGCTGGGTAATCAGATTTTGTAGTTTATGGTTACTGAAAAACTAACTGTGTACCAGACTCTTTGATAATACCATCCCATTGTGCGATTGTTGGTGTCCCAAGAAATCTGTGGAAAAATTAACTTAATTTTCTGGATCCGAGTTGTTAAGAGAGCATCTGATAGTGTCTTGTCAACTCAAATTTTAGGGGTTGTTGATTCACCAGCATTATTAGAAAGCATTTTATAAAACCTTGAACTTTTGAGATCTCTGTGACTTTATGTTTTTTTTGCTTAGTGTGCAAAGTGAAAATGGCCAAAAAATGTCTGCCGAAAGATTTTTCAAGTCCATAAAAAATCACAAAAAAGTCAGTAACTTTTTATTTTTTACCACCACAGATTGTTTCTGGTATCCCATTAATCAGGATCAAAAGATCTATCAACTGTTAAGCAACAGAACACTGTGTAGCAGTATTATTGAAAAACCCCTTTGTCAAATACCTACAAGAAGCTGTATTTTATTAACCTTTTCAGCTAATTATCTTTTTGTAATAATAACCCTAACCCGACCCCCCCCCCCCCCCCCCCTCTATCAGACGGAAAAACTCAATGAACCACGACTGTGACAAATGTGCGGTGTACTGCAGTAAATAGGGGGGGGGGGGGGGGGGGGTTATTATTCCAAAAAGATAATTAGCTTAAAATTTTAATAAAATACAGCTTCATTTTTGGTAATAAAGGCAAAAACGGCAAATGGAATTAACCGAGAAATGTGGGGGGGCACATCTTTGCATTTGCCTGTTTTTGTTTTTTAATATTGTAAAACAAAATCTCGATTTTGTCTTTTTCATATAAGTTTTTTGATGTTTTGGAATAGTATTTCAAGGATTTGCTCTCTGCTATTTTCTCAACAGATTTCAAAGGCATGGTATTGTGCATATTGCTCCATAAGGGTAATGTGATAGTGTTGGGGATTTGGGGTTTTTGTACTGAGAGAACGGGATAATGGTTGCCTGCCGGGGGTTTCGAAATAGGGGAAGAGAGAGAAAGGGACAGACCCAGAGAAAGAGAGGGCCATGCTACTTCTCCTCTGCAAGTTTATCTCATAGTCATAGTTTACTATACTAGTCGTATTCAATGACTCAGTAGCGTTGCATCATTTTTTTTCATTTTCTACACTTTGTTTTAAATAATTTGTCGCTTCCCCCATCTAGCAACCTCTCCTCTTTCCGCCCCTTAGCACGACTCATTACTTTTGTAGTAGCACAGGAAGTGGGACTCGAATCATCTCTCCTCTCGCTTTAATAAATAAGGGTTAACAAGTACAAGCAACTTATAGGTCTCAAAATGAATTTGACAAAAGAAAAGAAACAAGAGAGGTGGAGCAAAGAAAAGAAAAAAACAAGGTAAACAAATCGAATGCAAAAGTGTAATATACGAAAATGCAAACATTACAAATTGGCATTTCCGAAGAATGGAGGTCTTTAGTAATTAAAAGAAGCGGAGGGGTCTTATTAAAAATATTTTTTAATAATTAACAGAGGTATTATGGAGGAGGGGGAGAGGGGATCAATTTTTAATATAAATGTTAAGTCATCATTGTAATAAGAAGGGGGCTATATGATCTCAGATAGAAGGTAAAGAGATCATCAATTGGAATGGTGATACCATAGAAGTGGGAGGTCGAGTCGCACTTATAATTGGATGAGTCTTATACAAAGGGTAAGGTTCAAACTTGTAGTTGGTAAAGCGTAAGTATAATGTATCTAAAACTGATAGTGTTGCAGTAATGGATAGGCAGTAAGCTAGTGTTTTTCATTAATGTCTATTAAATCCTAATTTAGGCAGACGCAGGCCTACAGATGTGCGCGGCTCCAAAAAAGCAGGCTATTTTCACAGTTTTGTGAGTGAGTTTGCCTAAACATTGCTTCGTCCCTTTCTTTTCTTTTTGTGTGGGGTTTTGCAGTTAAAGAGGATGGGGTTTTCTTGTTTGTTTGTCTTTGTTTTACTATTTGTCACATTTCTAAAGTGTATCTTTGAATATGTATCATTTTTCAACTGCAATGCTTACAAATAAACAAGTTGTAATTGTGCGTTTCAAACGTAAAACTATACGACTTGCCTCATATCTAAACATATAAAATATTTTCTAAAATTCACTGTGACAATTTTCAGTATTTCAAATTGAAAATATTTTGTTCAGTTGTAGTACAGAGCTTGTGCAAATTCTAAAACAAAATTAGTATATATTCTAAAGATAGAAGCTTTCACAATAAATAATTATACTGTTTAAACAGGGCCAAGGCAACATAATCTCGAGTTTTAGTCAGCACACCCCAAAAAAAAACACTCCTTTTGTAAAAACTGATAGCAGTGGAATCAACTGATCTGAGCGAGGCCACAGCGGCAGCAGGCCCCAGCCAGCGGCAGCACTCATCAGCGCCAGGGCGGGTACTAAGTCACTTTGGTGCCGCCTGCTACCAACTAAAGATTCAAAATATATGAAATTAGGGGCCATAGGTCAAAAGTACTGGTAATGAAGGGCAGGGAGCTGTGCCGGTCGGGGTCGTCGTCCCCGGTGAGCGCTACGCTAGCCGTCATTGTGCCCGATTGGTCCAGCCAGGATACTGTGAAAAGGCCTATGGTTAACTCTTAAAAAGCTGTCAACACCACCAGAACCAGACAAAAAAAACAAAGAAAAAAAGGATTTTATATTTTAATTCTCAGTGCGCTCTCCCAGTTCTGTCGAGTACATAGCCTTTATAGGCTCCTTCGACGTATAGATCCAGATCCAGAATATTTGGTTTCAGCTTTCAGGGGGGCAACAAGAAGGATCTGCCCTGGACCCCAGCCTTTCAGTTGTGTTTTTGTTTTTATTGGGGGGGGGGGGGGGGCATTTTTGGTTATTTGCACGCATGTAATTGTATAGTTGTGGGGTTGTTTTTGAGGGAGGGGTTGGTTGGTTTTTTCCTATATTTTTGTTCTTATCTAAAACATAAAATTCATATTGCATCAATCATGAATTCATTTACGGTGTATTGTGTCATGTATGTTCAACCTTTATAGCATTTGTTTCGTTTATGACTGTCAGGATTACCTGTACCCAAAATATTGAGTTTAATTTGCTTGATTGGTTTGGGTTGTTTTTTTATGTGTTTTTTTTGTTTTCAAGTTTAAGGGGTTTTTTCAGTCTTGAAATAGATTTCAAGGATTTTTTTCTTTTTCTCAACAGATTTCTAAGATGTTTTTGCATATTCTCAATATGGTTTAGAGATTTTTTCCTTCATTTTTTCCTCTATAGATTTTATGGGAAATGTTTCGCTTTTGCACAATAGAGAATTATTTCAGGGATGTTAGTGGGGTTTTAACAGGATCTCAATGCTCTCTATGCATGTCATTTGCATGGTTGAAAGTTGCTCAGGAGTGCTTCTGAAGTCAGGATTAGAAATGCTGTTTGAGTCTTCAGGATTGGTCATCTTGTCATCCGGATCCACATTTCTTATAAAATCAAACAAACAATTCTGCCAACATTGATGGCAGATTAAAACAAGAGGATTGGTATGCAATTCTAACACCACTCCCAGAGTCCCACCCATCCTGAATACACAGACATTGGGAATTATTTTTAATGCGGTCACCGCTTCAGGATTGGGAAGATTCAGAGAACATTGAAACATGTCATTTCAGGATTGAGGGAATGTTTTACTTTAACCCATGACATTTGACGACGAAAATGGAGTTTTACGTCCTCTTGGTCTGAACCAGACACATATGGGACATTTGTAAATACAAATATGGTGGGAACAATACTGGAGGCAATGCCCGGAGGCAGTACGAAACCAGTAAAGTCCCGATTTTTAAAAATTAATACAGATAGCTGTAGCGGTGACCACGCCTCGGTTAAACTTCATCGGCTATGGCACCGCCACAATTAAACCCATGCATTTGTGATAGCTCTTTGTTTATAAAGGTTGGTGCTCTTTTGCTGTTTCAGGACCAACCTCCTGGAACAAACTTCCTCTCACCCTCAGCGACCGACCCTCTCTACTTTCAAATCAAACCTCAAAACCCACATGCTCCCCCGTCATTGAAGCTACTTCTCTCTTTCCCTCCTCTCTCTTTTGCCTTTAGGTCTATTTCTCAAATGTGATTTTGTGTTATCTTCTTGTTCATCTTTTTATAGCGTTTTCGTTTGAATGCGTTATGAATGTTTAGCGTGTGTGTTGTGGCGCGCTTCGATTTGATTGCAATCAAGATTTTTAGTGCCATATAAATACTCTATGTTGTTTATAAAGGACCCGACCTTTGGAATAAAATGTGCATGTGAACTTATCTGGTGCTTTGTATGTGCATGATTGTGTGTGTGTGTGCTGTCCACCCCCCCCCCGCTCCTCTCTCTCTCTCTCTCTTCTCTCTCTCTCTCTCTCTCTCTCTCTCTCTCACTCTCTCTCTCTCTCTCTCTCTCCTCTCTCTCTCTCTCTCTCTCTCTCTCTCTCTCTCTCTCTCTCTCTCTATCTCTCAAAACTCTCTATATCAAAACTGCAATATGAGCATGACTAAAAGGCAGATTTGCCAAAAACAAAATATAAAAACCTCTCAGCTGTGCAAAAGTTCAAACAAAAATGAAACGACAGTGAAGATCTGGATCTGAATTCAGAGTCGATGAGGGTAGGGACGTGGGAAGAATGGTCAACTTTGAACGCTGATTTCACCGCCAGGGGGCAATCAAACCAGTAGGGGGCTTAGCGCGTGATATTCTTAGTTGGGGTTAGTGAGAGAGAGGAGGGGGGGTGACTGCCCCCTGGCGGTGGAATGTGCGTCCTCAGCTGCTCATTGGGAAGCATTGTGCAACCTCAAGTCACTCACAGTCTGTTTAGACACTGTGACCAAAAACATTTGAAGGTTTGTGGATGTGAAGTTAAAGGGGAGGGGGCATCTGGAAGGGTGTTATTTACATTCCGTTGGGGAATTTGAAGAAACGAAGATGACTGCTGGGTTCAATAAAATTCACAACAAATTAAAACAGAGTCGAAATTGAAACCCAAAAGAAAAGGTTTAATAACAAAAAACACAGAACAAAACAAATCACGACGTTTCGGGTTCAACCCGTTGTGTTTTTTGTTATTAAACCTTTTCTTATGGGTTTCAATTTCGACTCTGTTTTAATTAGTTGTGAATTTGGTTGGGGGTCTGAACTACATATTAGTGCAGTATCGCCTATAATTAGCATTATTGATTATTATGTTGTTTAAAAATGTGTTCTTTGTACCCAAACGCTTATAGCAAGCCTCTCCCCCCCCCCCCGCGGGCTTCCACCTATCATGGTGGGGGTGGGGGGCTTGCGGAAAGGAGCCCAGCAGCCTCCTACAGGCCAACCACACGTCCTCGTCGTAGGAGGCAGGCAACGGGTTAAGCTGGCTTACGCGGGTAGGGCCCTCCCATGGGGATACCGGGGGTCTTTCAGTAGAAATAGTTCCCCCATCTTCTGGAAGTTCTATGCTAGTAACTTCCCCTACTCTGTCACTCTCTCAGTTTGACTCTGCCTTTTCTCTTCCTTTTGCTTTCTCAGTTTCTGGCATCTTTTTGCCTTATTGGCCCATTCTCCTGCATTTTTTAAATTTATAAAACCCTTCCACATTTTTCCTTTTTACAATTTATGACATATGCCAGTTTTTTTTAAATTGTTCGCTGGCTTCCAGGCATGAGACTTTACGCACTTGAGTTGGCACCTGTTGTCCATTCTGCAGTGCATATTTGCCTATATGGCCTTTTAAAAAATATATATTTTAGCTTACTTATATGTGTTTGTTATCCCCTTTTTACTGTATTTTTTTTAATCTGGACTCGATAAATAGAGCGGAATGGTTTTCCAGCATTGTCTGGAATTATGTGCTATAGAGTGCAATAATGAAGGTGTCACTTGTGAATTGTACTGTATATGCTTTTTATGTTTTCAGGTTTTTGAACGTTGTTTTCGTTTTCTTCTTCTTCTTCTTCTTTCAAATACGTCGCTACAATCCAGTAGTCTGGCATAACTGCGACGGGGAGAGATTGCGCAGAGGCGGTTTATTGATGTTGGTTGATTAATAGCTGTTTTTTGAAGGCCTCAACGGAGTTGGCTTGGACGGTGCTGTTATTCAGATGGTTCCACCCTGTTGGTGTTCTAATAAAGAAAGAGTTTTTGAGCTGGTCGGTGTTTGAGGAGGGAACTTTTATTGCTTTGTTGTTGTTTCTAACTGAAGATCTGATTGGGTTCGATGAGTAAGGAAGTCCGGATCGTATCAGTCTGCTCGATTTGTGATAAGTGATGAAGTCTTCAGGAGGTAAGTCCGGTACTAACCCCTCAACCACTCTGTAGAGCATGGTCAGGCTGAGGTGATGGCGCCTTTGCTGAAGGGATGGAAGCTCAGTTTTTTCAAAAAGTTTGGTGTGAGGTACTCAGTGCCAGGCGTTCGTAGACTTATAGTCGCCAGTGATGAAGCGGGCAGCATTTCGTTGTATACATACTACGCTGTAAATGTCTTTCTTTCTGTAGATAAGGGTCCCTCCACACAACTGCACCTATATTCTAGTAAAGGTCTGATCTGGTGGTAACTTTTACACCGTGGTGGGTAGCGACGGAGCTTTCGTCGGAGGAGGCTGTGGTTGAGGGTGCAGCTTGCTTTCTTTGTAATGTTGGAAATATGTGGTCCCCATTTTAGGTCCTCCAGATAGTAGAACTGCCCAGAGTATGGATTTGTTGGAACATGCTGGAGAATGGTGTTGTTTAGTTGGTAATAGAAGTTGGATTTGTTGCGTAAAGATAGAATCAGGTAGCACTTGGAAGCGTTGAAGCGAATGCCCCAAGTATTCGCCCACTACTCAAGCTGTTGCAGATCTTCTTGCAGGGTCTTATGGTCCTTAAAAAGTTATTAATTTCCCTATAAAGAAGGCAGTCGTCAGCAAATAATCTGACTTTTGATGTTCGATTGACAGCAATTGGTAGGTCATTGATGTGGCAGAGAAATAGGAGGGGGCCGATCATACTGTACCTTGTGGGACTCCAGAGTCGACTAATGTTATTTCTGAGGAGGTTCCTTCTAACACTACTGTCATGGTTCTTTGAGTAAGGAAGCAGGAGAGAGCCACTAGTACTGGTGGAGGGGGCCAGTAATTCCTTAACTTTTAAGTTTATGGACTAGTTTGTCATGAGGTACAGTGTCAAATTAGGCTTTAGAGAAATCTAGAATGGCGATGTCTACTTGCTTTTTGGTATCAAAAGAGGACAGAAGGTCATGGCCTGTGAGAACGCTGCGTTTAATAATAATAATAATGATGAATCACTATTGTAGCGCACTCCTCCCAGCAAATGTGGAGCTCTATGCGCTTAACAACAACAAAAATTAAAACCAAGAAAATTCAGCAACAAAACAATCAACAAAAAATAATAATCGCTCACACACATACAGCAATAGGCATACATATACGCACACACACACACACATATAAAGTCAAGTATTTCTGGTTCTTTAAAGCTTAATACTTACTACAACCAGAATAATAACTTGATTGAAAATAAAGCTTAGCACTTGTCGATCTCCATTTTGATGTTAAAGTGCACACCTAATTGTTGGATTCGCTGTACAATATGCACATGCATGCTTTCAATGTCTATTTTTTGATTAAACAATTAAACGCCAAAATTAATTAAAATGTTATAGTAAACATTTACCACTAGCATAAAAAATATTTGTTTATTTCTAGCTGTCTGAAATATGTACACAATTTATAGCATTAGACCGCTGTCCAAACCACCTTTTCTTAGAAGGTCATTTTAGTGGCTACAAATTTATTATTATTTTTAATTGTAAGCGTTCATCCTTTGTTCCCCCCCACCCTCTCGTCTCTCTCTCATAGAATCTCTATCTGATATTGACTCTCTCGCAACAAAGCTGACGTAGACATTGCAGTCAACACACAGTGAAACTAACATGGCGGTGGAAATAGGGGCCTCGGGAGGGGAGGGTGTGTGTGAGAATAAGAAGCTCGAGAAATAATGTGGCCTAAAGGTTGCGATGTATAACCATCCTAACCCTTCTTCTGCCACATTGAAAACTACCACTACCACTAACTAATTTCTCCTGGTAAGGAGTTCCAACCTGAACACACACACACAGGAAAAGTATGCGCTCATGCACACACACGCACGCACGCACGCACGTACACACACACACACACACACACACACACGCACACACTCTCCCACACACACACACACTTCACACAGTATATGAATATGTACACACACACACTAGGTCACACAAAACACAGACACCACCACAATCAACGAAAAAGCTACTGTAAAAAAACAAACACCCAATCTGCGCTGAGAATCAGTGTTGTTCTTCCAAAAAGAATGCGTCTAAAAAGGAACTAAGAAAAACTTACTGGCTAAGTTTGCAGTTAAAAAAAAGGGTTCACAGCAACTCGGAACCGGTTTTTCATGATGACAAGATAGCGGAGAGCGGATGAATGATGGGTGTGGTGTGAGAGTTACATATTTGTTTTTATCCCCATTTATGTTTCAGGACTGGTTGAATATGATATTTAGACACCTTGGAAGACAAGTTTCCATGTGCGTTGACAATGCCAATGGACAATAAAGAAACTTATGGTTGACTTTGACTTAACCCTATTGTGGGACGGAAAGATGGGATATAGAGCAGGTGGGTGATAATAGGCATATGTTCCGAGATCTTACATGGGACAGATGTGAGAGAAGTGCCACGGTAGTTTCGTAAAGTTCTAAATACATGTAGGAAAGGCTACTTATTTCACGTGATTGAATATTCTCTTCACACCGGAACATCATAGTTTAGGCTACCGGAAACAACCATAGTTGTGCGAACGTGACTCTAACTGCGCTTGAACCGACAAATGTCAGCCCCACTTAGAGGAGTTTCCAGAGCGTCTGCAACTGGTTCATAAAACGGTTGCTCACCAAAGAGCTACTGTTATATCTGGATGACGTCAGTAAACATGCAGCCTCGTTATCAAATTGTACTCTCACGTGTGACTTGTTTAGGTTCATCTGTTGAGCTGACCATCCCAAGGTCAGAATCTCTTCACTAGTTTCCATAGGGTGGTCTTAAAAATTTAAAAAAATACTTACGTTTTTGTCAAATCCTAATGAAATTTATGTCATTGGAAAGAGCCCGACAAGACCTTTAAAGGTGATACCCAAATTATCAAAATATCGGTCGAAAATTGAGAAAGTTACGACGTTTTAAAATGTTAGCTTTTTTTACATGAGCTATATAAGATAGGGTGGTTATAAAATTTTAAAAAAATATGTACTTTTTGTCAAATCCTAATGAAATTTATGTCATTGGAAAGAGCCCGACAAGACCTTTAAAATGATACCCAAATTATCAAAATCGGTCGAAAATTGAGAAAGTTACGACGTTTTAAAATGTTAGCTTTTTTTACATGAGCTATATAAGAAAAAGTTGATCAAGATTACCGGCCCTTACCGTATCAAGGTTTGGATGAATAAAACAGCCATAACTTTTTCTTTTTTTTACCAATAAACAAAACATTGGTACCAAAATAAAGCTTATTCAAAGGGGCAACATCAACCCCAAACATTAGACAGATTAGGCCTAAGCTTTTTGTGCGACTCACAAGATCGCAACATCAACATGCGCGTGACAGAAAACATGTCCGACAGTCTTCGACGTAACACCTCCCGACTTGTGGAGACCTTGAGCAGCATTGAGATTTATTCTAGATGCACCAAATTTGGTGTACTTGTAGAAAAATAATTAAATGTAACTGCGCATTTGTTTTAAAGAATTATATAATTGCCGTTCAGAAATGATAAACGAATGAATTGGACCCAAATATTGGATCGCTTGTCTCTCGCGATCGGCCGTCTTAGCGTAAAAAAAGATCGTTCCCGAATGACCGAGTAGGTGTCTGCTTCCCGAAAGAAAGAAACTCGGATGGTCAGCGCCAAGAATAACCACCAATAAAAACAAGCAAAGGAAGTGACCGTTTGGCACATAGCCAAAATCGCGGTTCGGATTTTCAACGAGAAAAATCGCTGCGGCTTGACCTAATTCCGTCGTTCCTACTATATAAGAAAAAGTTGATCAAGATTACCGGCCCTTACCGTATCAAGGTTTGGATGAATAAAACAGCCATAACTTTTTCTTTTTTTTACCAATAAACAAAACATTGGTACCAAAATAAAGCTTATTCAAAGGGGCAACATCAACCCCAAACATTAGACAGATTAGGCCTAAGCTTTTTGTGCGACTCACAAGATCGCAACATCAACATGCGCGTGACAGAAAACATGTCCGACAGTCTTCGACGTAACACCTCCCGACTTGTGGAGACCTTGAGCAGCATTGAGATTTATTCTAGATGCACCAAATTTGGTGTACTTGTAGAAAAATAATTAAATGTAACTGAGCATTTGTTTTAAAGAATGATATAATTACCGTTCAGAAATGATAAACAAATGAATTGGACCCAAATATTGGATCGCTTGTCTCTCGCGATCGGCCGTCTTCGCGTAAAAAAAGATCGTTCCCGAATGACAGAGTAGGTGTCTGCTTCCCGAAAGAAAGAAACTCGGATGGTCAGCGCCAAGAATAACCACCAATAAAAACAAGCAAAGGAAGTGACCGTTTGGCACATAGCCAAAATCGCGGTTCGGATTTTCAACGAGAAAAATCGCTGCGGCTTGACCTAATTCCGTCGTTCCTACTATAGGATGGTTATAAAAAAAGTTGATCAAGGTTACCGGCCTTTAAAATGATACCGTATCAAAATCGGTTTGGATGAATAAAATGAGCCATAACTTTTTCTTTTTTTTACCAATAAAC
The DNA here is from genome assembly GCA_017654935.2 of Phymorhynchus buccinoides. NCBI lineage: Eukaryota > Metazoa > Mollusca > Gastropoda > Neogastropoda > Raphitomidae > Phymorhynchus > Phymorhynchus buccinoides. The sequence continues at coordinate 4,986,240 of JAGGCT020004036.1, forward strand.
AAAACATTGGTACCAAAATAAAGCTTATTCAAAGGGGCAACATCAACCCCAAACATTAGACAGATTAGGCCTAAGCTTTTTGTGCGACTCACAAGATCGCAACATCAACATGAACATGGGCAGAAAACAACATGTCGGACAGGCTTCGACGTAACACCTCCCGACTTGTGGAGACCTTGAGCAGCATTGAGATTTATTCTAGATGCACCAAATTTGGTGTACTTGTAGAAAAATAATTAAATGTAACTAAGTATTTGTTTTAAAAAAAGCAAGTAGTTACCGTTCAGAAATGATAAACAAATGAATTGGACCCAAATATTGGATCGCTTGTCTCTCGCGATCGGCCGTCTTCGCGTAAAAAAAGATCGTTCCCGAATGACCGAGTAGGTGTCTGCTTCCCGAAAGAAAAAAACTCGGATGGTCAGCGCCAAGAATAACCACCAATAAAAACAAGCAAAGGAAGTGACCGTTTGGCACATAGCCAAAATCGCGGTTCGGATTTTCAACGAGAAAAATCGCTGCGGCTTGACCTAATTCCGTCGTTCCTAACCCAGGGCCCAAGACCAAGTAGATCTAAAAACTAAATTTGTTCTTGAAGTTGACCGTCAAGGAGCTGACCCACGGAAATAAAAACGTTTTTAACCTCTGTTATGTTAGCATCAAAATCTTCAAAATGTTGAAGTGGGATGCTTAATTGAAAGAAGAAGAAGAAGAAAGACCTGATACCGTCACAATTATTCCCTTCATCCTTGTTGTTGTACTTGTAGAGGATTGCAACATTCAATTGTCTCTGTATGGCTTGTACCCACGTGTCGTCATATTCCGGCCACAAAGGAGCGTGCCATATTATGGGAGACCGCCATCTTAGTCAGTAACTTTGTTTGTAAAATGCCAGATCGATGCTGTTTACACACAAATCTGACTAAGATGGCGACACTTCCGTTGGAAGGGTCGAGATGCGCACACAGGTGGGGGGGAGCCATTTCGGAGGCGACGCTGAATTATAAATAATGTAGGTTACGGGTGTAGGCTTAACATTCCTAGCTCGTTAAAATTCATAGCTAGCTACTATGAGAGTGACTATTTGCGAAAACCACAAATTTCACTCTTTCTTTAATTTAACCATTTACCTAACCCTAACCATAACCATAACCCTAAACCCTAGAAAAAAGTGAAATTTGTCGTTCATGCTCAATGCCGCAAATAGTCAGTCTTATAGCATAGCGAGCTATGAATTTTAGCGAGCTGGTGGCCCCACTCAGGGGTCATCAGTCTAACAACCAAGCAAAAGCCCCCCTCTCCCCCCCTCCACTCCATCCCCCCTCTCCCCCTCCCCTGTAGATTCCTATCAAGCTAGGCGTTTTCCTTTTGTCTGTCCTCTCTTCTCTTTCTTTAATCTTTGGCCTTCTGGCCCTTTCTTCCGGCATAGAGGACAGACATACCAATGGATCAAAGACTTCCTGAGTAACGACAACAGCGTGTTGTGGATGGTGAGAAGTCAGAAGCCGGTCCAGTCATCTCTGGAGTCCCTCAGGGCACCATACTCGGACCAGTGCTCTTCTTACTTTTCATCAACGACTTGCCAGACCAGCTCAGAAGCTCAGTCCGTCTCTTTGCGGATGACTGCATCGTCTACAGGGAGATAAAATCTCATGACGACTGTTCCATCCTGCAGGAAGACCTTCACCATCTGGAGAAATGGGAGAGAATCTGGGGAATGGATTTTCACCCAGGTAAATGTAACATCATGACCATCACCAGATCCAGATCTCCCAAAGCATTTACCTACAAATTGAAAGGGCACATCTTAGAGCAGACAAACTCATCACAGTATCTAGGGGTCCATTTATCATCTGACCTCAGCTGGAAGACCCATATAAGGCAAAAAAGGCAAATGGTGTATTAGGATTTCTAAGACGAAATCTGTAGAGCCCCAAAACAGAAACAAAAGCCAACGCATACAAGACCCTCGTTCGTCCCCACCTTGACTACTGCTGCTCAATCTGGAATCCATATCACCAGGACCAGATATCAAAGATCGAAATGGTACAACGATGAGCAGCCAGTATGCAACTAACCGCTACCACAACACCAGCAGCTCAGTGTTGATTCTAGAGCGCGGTCTTGCGGGATTCCCGCATTTATTCCCTACCCTAGGAGTAGGACGCATAAAATCACAAACAGTGCGGCCCAACTCACGCAAAATAATAAAAACGAACGCACTTTTACTTAACGAGTGCGTAGTCGCGGCTGCTGTGTCTATAGCCTTCTCAATATTGAGTCGAACCGAGCATCCTTTCTGTCAACGTTTCTGATTGGCCGATGACCCTGGCTTTGTCCAATCACACAAATTTTCACTCAGGAGCACAACTTTTCAGTCCGCCATTTTTGTTTTGGTGCACACTATGGAGTTCAATGCCACAGCCAGCGATTCTCGTTCTGTTGTAGGGCCTCTAAGGCGCAGTGAGCAAAGAAATCAAAGCAAACTTGTTTTATTTCGTGTTTCGTGGCCTATCAACGAAGGATGTTTGTACAGCTAAGAATACATGTACACGCAATGGGTCAGGAAGTGAAACGGAACTCGCGATGCCGACAGATGTGTCATTGCAGATTGCTGTTAACCAGATCCGAGATTGGAACTTTTTGAAACTGCCTTGCCCAACTAACTGGAAAGACGCGAAAAACAGTCTTTCCAAAGGCTTAGTTGTGTTTCAAGGAAGAGTGCGAGGGCGATAACATCGAGAATGAGAGTTTTTACGAGATCACTGAATTGGCGAAAGTCACAACTTGAACTCGAAGAATCTTGAGTGCGGCAGTTGTAATGTAAAGTGATGACTTCGGCCCTGAGCACAATGCGCTCTCTCTCTTCTCTCTCTCTCTCTCTCTCTCTCTCTCTCTCTCTCTCTCTCTCTCTCTCTCTCTCTCTCTCTCTCTCTCTCTCTCTCTCTCTCTCTTCTCTCTCTCTCTCTCTCTCTCTCTCCTCTCTCTCTCTCTCTCTCTACTCTCTCTCTCTCTTTTTCTATCTCTTTCTCTCTCTTTCTCTCTCTCACACACACACACTATGTTACTTTTTTTTGTTAGGCTCTCTCTCTCAGTCTCTGTCTCAGTCTCTGTGTTTAATGTTGCTGTCTGGGAATGTGCTCTTTCCTTTACTTTCTGTGGTCGCTGTGTTATTCTTCATTCTGTCTATCCTCCTGCAAAAAGACAAACTGCTAAAATGCATTCATACTGCTGGGTTTTGTTTATTTCTCGAAAAGCTCAGCCTCTTGGGTCCCTTCTCTTACCAACAAAAATGAACATGCCAACACGAACAAGAACGAATCACTCAAACTAATTTCGGCAGTTACCCCAGAACACAAACTGTTTCAAATTCAGCTTCCTTCCAAGGACGGTTCCAATTTGGAACGCGCTCCCAGCATCGCAGCAGAAGCTCCCTGCTTGGTATCTTTTAAGCGGGAGCTCAACACTCTGTCATTCTAACCTGTATCAAAGAAGAAAAAAAAAAAAAAAAAAAAGATCCCTCCCCAGCAAAAAGTGACAAATGATGGTTGGGGCTGTGCCGGTCTGGGTACGTCCCCGGGGGCCGCTACGGTAGCCAGATTGGCCTGACCTGAGACATGAAATGCGGGGGAGAATTCTATTTTTAGTTCCTTTGTTTTTGTGTTCATTTTTAGTTTGTTTATTTTTCTTTTTGCACAACGCTGTACAAGTGTCCAGTGGGACAGAGCAGCGTAGCCAGATTCAAATTCCAAATTGCATATGTGGGTGAACCTCCCCGGTTCCGTGGCATAATATTAATCAATGTGTTTATTGTGGCCACGTACTGCGAAGAAGAAGAACACTAGGAAAAATGTTTTAGTAACACTAAGTCACTAATATTTGAATGACTTGCCATTTGGAAGGACTTGTCATTTGAGTCAAATGACATAAAAAGTGCACCTAATACTAACACATTAAAAAATAATCCAGACAAATCTATTAAATTTATAGATCTTTTTAGAAGCTTTGACCAATAACTAGAATAAAATTAAAAACATAAAAAGGGAAATGTAACTGTATTATATATATAAACCTATAAGCATTTTTTAAAATGTATTTAGCTTACTAGTATGTATTTGTTATCCTTTTTTACTGTTTTTTTTAACCTGGATCCGATAAATGAGAGTAGTGTGGCTCCACGTTTCCAGCACTGTGTGGACTTATGTGCTATAAATAATGATGGAAGTGTCATGTTATGAATTGTACTACATTTTTTGTTTTCAGGTTTTGTACGTTGTTAAGATTCATGGATTTGTGTTTTGCTATACGTGGTTGAACGTTACACGGTGACAGTCCTGAGATAACCATAGCTGTTGACGGGACTAACTAACTAACTAAGCATTTGTATAAATTGTGGAAAAAGCAAACTAAAATACATTCATAAATTAATTTTTGCTGCTATGGGACATTACCCTTGGACCCCGGCCTTTCATGTTTTTTCATTTTATGTAGTTGCACCCATGTACTTGTAGGCGGTGGGGGTTACAGGGTTTCCGGAACACCCCCAGCCAACAAAAAAAAGCCCTCCCCTCCCTCCATGTCGCCCAAAGTGTACGTCATTCAAGGGTGAAAAGTACGAAAAAGACTAGATTTTTGGCTTAATAACTAATATCGTAATTTACGGCCTATTACAGTATTAGGCGCTACTTTTT